>OVAN01005508.1:0-23360 GCA_900406275.1 Anastatica hierochuntica | reverse complement strand
TTCGTAGGTCTGGCGTTAATTGGCATTTTAGACATTCCTGTGAAGCGACACGGTTCTTTAACGCTTTTACTGGTTTCGCATCGCTCCGGAGGACGTATCGTGTAGTTGTGTGGAAGTTTACCCGAGGACCGTTGATGCTAGTCTTGGTACTCAGATGTTCTTAGTTTCTCTCGGACGACAAACTTTATGCGGAAACTGGTCATGATTGACTACCTCCGAAGCTCAGACACCGGTTGGGGAAGAGGCAACCTGAACGATATGAACCTCAGAGCTTTCGGATTTCCTTTCGATTCCCATCTCCGAAGGAGGAAACATTGTTTCCGAGACCCTTTTTAGGCATCGATTTCGTCGAGACAGTTTTTGACCCCAACAGTAGCCATTTGAGCTAAGAAAGGATGGTAAAAATGGTTAAAACATAGCTCAAATATAGTGTTTTCCATGGTCAAGTATAGCAAAGCCCATACGCAAGATATTAATAATATTCATTAAAGGTCATCTTAGATTGGAATTGACTCAAAAGATAGCTTACTTCCACATTCGCAAAGACCTTTAAGTGATTAATTCCAATCACGAATTTTCCTAAGAAAAAAAGTGGTCTATTTAACATCTTACTTCTAGTGAGGGCATTGATCATTAAACAAAACTCAACTATCTATGAGGTAGTTCTATCATTGTTCCCTCTGCAAAATGCAATCCTATATGCTCTTAACAAACTAAGTATTTACAAATGGATACAATCTATATGCAAAGTTTTGAAAACAAAATGAATTTTTTTTTATTTTTTCGAAATTTTCAATTTTTTTTGGTTTTTTCACAAATCATAAGTATATATAATGCATGACTCAATATATGAAGAGAAAAGAAAACATCAAAACTCAAAATGACATTAGTACTAAGCCCCTCCCCCAGACTTAAATTTTACCGTCTCGGTGAATTCTAAACCATGAGAGTGACCCTTTAAAAACACACACCAAAACGAAAATATCCAACGGTATTTACAAAGGATTGTATGTGTACCTTATGGCAACTCATATGTATGAGTGTCGAGTGGATCCATTTGAGGGCTCTTGATATGAGGTCTTCGATGGTATTACTCTTTGCTCCGTCCATGTTGGGTAAGATAGTCTCATAGCTTGTTGTGGTGGTGCCATTTTTTGGATTCTACACTAAAAACTGTAGCAAAGTAAGTTTCAAAACTTAAAGACCAAATTAAGAAAGCAAAAGGGTTTAGCTTTGAATTGAAATTATCAATTAAGAACAAACATTTTCATGATCCAATTCATAGAAACTACCCCCAAGCTAACTCATTGACCCAAATGCTTCTTACTTAGTTAGAACCAAAATGTCATCATTTTATGCAATGAAATTTTTGACTAATAAGGTCAAAATAATGCACTTGACTTTTCAGTTCTCAAACTAATGACTTTTGCTCAAATGCTTTCTAGACTACCAAGTTCAAAATCCAAATGATACCTTTCAAAGAACATATCTAAATTTAGATATGTTGTGCACTTAATATAATATGCTCAAATTCATAACTCATAGATTACACTCAAAGTAGTAAGTACAAACATGTTCAACAAACCAAACATTTAAACAATCACCACAAGTTAAGATATGAAAGAACCAAAAATCAACTTTCTATTTATGGGAACATAGAAATCAACATTTTTTAGGTGTCTTGAACACCCCAATAAGTTTCCCAAATCAAGAAAGTGATCAATGGCTCTAACCATATCTAACACCCATATCCATTATGGACCAACAAGCTCAAGTTTCCCCAAAAATGAAAATTCAAGTACTATTCACTTCAAGAACACAACTTTAGATTCATGCAATTCTAAGTGTTTCTAAGCAAATGTAGCTCATGAAACTTTCATAACCAAGCTTTCTCTAGTCTAGGATCCCATTAAACATCATTATCTCCTCACCAACTTAAAAATCAAAAATTTCAAAGAGAATAAAGGAGTTTTAGAGATTTCTATACCTTGTTCTTGATGTTTTGAATAGAATGGGATGAAGAGAGAACCTTGAATGAACTTAGAAAAATCAAAACCAAAGTATTTCAGCACAAATCCCTCTTGAAAATACGAAGTTTCTTCCTTGCTTTTTAGTTTCAAAAATGGCGACAAAAAGGGAGGAAGAGAGAGAGAAAAGTGTTTTCTTAAAGTTTTGGATGAGAGGAAGTAGTACAAAACATATTTAAAAGGTGGTCTCCAAATTTCCAAAAATTCAAGTTTCATGGGCAATTTGCAAAATAGTCCAAAATTGAATTTTCTTTTAAATTTTTGGGAAAGCTTATCTCTTGAACTTGCAAAATCTTGTACCAAATGTTTCTTAAACGGATCAAAAGGAGTTAAGTTTTCTTAAACCGAACTTTTTCGAAATCACTCTTGAAATTCTTTTAAAGGGATGAAATGCAAGTGAATTGCTTGAATTCAAGAGAACTCACCTTAGCCAAAAGAATGTTCTTACAATCAAGTCATGGTGACTTGTTTGAAATGTCCATCCATTACTACATTTTGGCTTTGATCCTTGCTTCGATTTGTTCTTCCTTGGCACCTAAGCCTTTAGCAAAAGAATATCTTTGGAACAAGGTTATCCCAAGACATATCATCTTTATTGAATTGAAAAGCTCGGAAATGAAAGACTTAAAACAAATTATTTACAAAGGATATGCATGAGACTTCATATCAAGTGCGCTTGTTTAAGGTCTTTAGCTTGATCATTTTTCTTTCCTTTTTAGTGGATGAGATTAAGGACCACCTCTTCTTGGTTAGGCCCTCTTGGTGACTTTCGCATCGTCCATTTCTTGATTTTGTTAAAGTTTTTCATTCCTTTACCCTTGTGGAAATGGGGGTTGTAGCTATCCTTGGGGGTTGACCCTTGAGTGTTTTGGTTCATTCTTTATCATGCTCAAACCTTTGTGGGGCACATCGTCATTGGGGTCTTCCTCATGAAACAAATCCCAAACTTCATCCTTCCCCAAACTCTCATAGACTTTTTCTTCTCGAATTTTACCCCTTTTCTTTGGTTCTCTTTGGTACACCGTACCCCAAAAAGCATTGTATCTCTTGGTTTTAAGCATTGTGTAGGAGACTCCTTTATCAACTCTTTTCAAAATGAGCTCTTTAGTATCAAAGTCTATTAAAGCTCGATAGTTGTGAGGAATAGCGTTCCTAAGATCAATAGGAATTTGACTTGGTTGGACTTAGCATCCACAAACATGATGTCACAGTTAACAAGTGTGTTGTTGACCCTTAGCTCAATGTTCTCTAGCCTTTCCATAGGAGTCTTTTTAGATGCATCCCCAAATAAGATGGGATCCGCTCCTCTCTTGAACTCCTCTCTTGAACTTGTATTGAAATCCAAGTTATTTCACACGGTCTAGTGAGATGACATTCAAACTAGCACCGGTGTCCGCCAAAGCATCTTCAAAATGGTAATCCTTAAGAGCACATGTAATTATAAACCTTACTTCATCATTACTCTTCTCTAGAGTCTTTTCAATAGCTCTAGTTGGGAAATGGTCTTTTCTAGCTTCTTCTTGACAATTTCACTTGTGTTTGCTTCCTCTTCCCATTTCTTGGGAATGTCCAAAAGACCTTTCTTCTTGAGTTCTTTGTAATGCAACTCAAGGATTTGCTTCTTGAAGCATTGAGGGTATGGGAGTGTGGAGTTAAGAACTGGAAGGCTCAAAATGGGGAAATCTTCTTCACTCACCTCTTCTCCTTTAGGCATATACCTAGAAATCTTTTCCTTTTTTTTTAAATGTCTCTTTCCTTTAGACATTGGGTTTCTCTTCTTTAATGAAGCTTTCTCTTTCCTTAACTTCCTTGCAAACTTCTTCTTTAGTAGCCTCACTTTCAAACAAAGGCTTTTCCTCTTCTTTCTCAATCTCAAAATCATCAATAATCTTCTCCTCTTCAAGAGTAAAGACAATATCTTCTCATTGTTGAATAGTGTTGTTGATTTCTTCTAAGAAAGCATTGCAAATTTTTTTTTCTTGACTCTACTTTTTCTTTACGGTCCGAGATAACTTGTTGGAGTTGAGAATCTATGACCTTAACATGTGAAGCAGGAGCTTCATGCTTGATGTTCATATCTCGGTATATAGACTCTATCTTCACATTCATGTACCCAAACTTCTTGTTGAGCTTGGCCTTGGTCTCATTTTTTCCTTCCACTATCTTCTTAAGCATAACATGATTCTCTACTTCTTTGGTAGCACTGGCTTGTTGTTGAAGCTTTTGGTAGTAGCCTTGCTTAGGTTAATATTGGTACCCTTGTTGGTTAGTATTTGGAGGATAAACTTGATATTGTGGATTCTCCACATTAGTTCTTCGGTAGGATAAGTTCTTGTTGTTGAAAGGCTTGTATCCTTGGTTGATGGGTTTTTGGTAGTACCCTCCTTGGATGTAGCTCACTTCTTCTTGGTTCTCACCCTCTTATCCTTCGACTTCTGTATCCGCAAAGTGAACACTTCTCCTTTTTTGTTGAATGAGCCTATCAACCTTGTCACTAAGCTCCTTGATCTTGTTTTCCTTAGACTCGTACTTCTCACCTTTCTATCATAATCATTCCCATCGTAATTGTCGCTTTGGGCGAGATTGTCTATGAGTTTCTCTCCTTGATCAGTGGAAAGACTAACAAAGCTTTCCATGGAGGCGGTGTTCAAAGCCAAGCGGTACTTCTCATGGATACCTCAATGGAATATTTGAAGTAGGTTGCTCTTGGTGATACCGTGGTGAGGGAAACTCCTTATGTATCCATTGAAGCAGTCCCAAGCTTCATTTAAGGACTCCGTTCCTCCTTGTTTGAAGGTAGAGATCTCATCCCCTATCTTTGCCGTCTTTTGGGGTGAGAAGAACTTAGCCAAAAACCTCTTTTTGCATTCGTTCCATGTTGTTATAGAAGATGTCACAACGCTTTTCTCACATTGAGAGGCTTTGTCTCCTAAAGAGAATGGAAACAAAGTCCATTTGATGATGTCCTCCGCCACTTCACTAATCTTTACCATCCCGCATAACCTTTTAAAGTTATCCAAGTGCTTTAGAGGGTTTTCCAATGCAAGACCAAAGAATCTAGTGTTTTGCACCATATTGATCAAGCTTGACTTGATCTCAAAGTTGTTGTTGTGGATTGGTGGGGGTCTTATACCCATCCTTTCGCCATTAGTGAATGACTCATCACCTTTTCCAATCCTTGGTTCTTCTCTAGGGAGATGGAATGGACGGTTACCTCGGTCCTCTTGACCAACAAAAGTCCCATGATTAGGAGGGGGAAATCGCTCTTGTAGAGGGTTCTCAATAGGTAGAGGATTCTCTTCTCCAACTTCTTGATTCATACCTAACCTTCATAGATGGACTTGTCTTTCTCTAACTCTTCTTTTTTTTGATTGTTGTCTTTCAATGAGTGTTGGATCAATGTCAAAAAGTCTTGGATTTGGCTCAGTTCTTGACCTTGTTCTCATGTACCTTCATAAATCAAAGAAAATCAACAAAAGAAAGCTAGAAACTCAAATGAAATAAGCAAAAAGATAAATCCTAGTCCTTGAATTCTAGAAATCTCTTTGAAGATTCTATTTAAAGCCTAAGTCCAACGGCAACGGCAACAAAACTTGACACGGAATCGAGTTGTAGTACTTAAGGTATCATCCAAAGATTTAAAGGCTTGACTAGTAGAACCTAAACAAAGGGAATACACTAGATATCCTAGTCTACGGGGGCGATTTAGATGGGGATTGTCACGGGTCTCCACTAAATCTAGCAATCAACAAGACCAAACATAATTAAAAAGCATAAATAAAATCGATAATTAAACCAGCAACAAGTGAGATCAAGAAATNGGCTTGACTAGTAGAACCTAAACAAAGGGAATACACTAGATATCCTAGTCTACGGGGGCGATTTAGATGGGGATTGTCACGGGTCTCCACTAAATCTAGCAATCAACAAGACCAAACATAATTAAAAAGCATAAATAAAATCGATAATTAAACCAGCAACAAGTGAGATCAAGAAATGAGTGAACTTGGATGTAAACAATAAAAAAGATAGGATCTTGAGATAATAGCCATGGGTTCAGGGCCAATCTAGAGATGTAATAGACTTTTCTAAGGCCTTATTAGACGATTGAAGTTATTCATAGGCCAAGGATCCCTGCTTAGTCGATCAATCCACTCTCATGGCGAAGATCTATTCACCCATACACATTACAAGGCTCAACTCTCGTTTGTTGCCCATCTAAACATGTAAGTGATAGTGTTCCTCAAGCCCTTCTAGCCATCTAGCACCTAGGTAACATCAACTCTCATGGGCCCATATGAAAGACATAAATCTTGTTCTCTCAAGCATTTCATCGAATACTTTCTAGGAGTCAATGAGCAAGCAATGAATTTTGAAGAACTAAACAAGATATAGTAGGAATCTATGCCAAAATCTGGCCTAATCATACATCACAACCCTAGATCTAACCCTAGCCTACTACATCTCAAGATGCAAGAAGGATCTAATCACTAAGAGACATTGAAATCCAAAGACAAAGGTTGGGTCTTTGAGCTCTCATATTCTTAGAAATGGATATAAAAGAAAGAGATGAAGAGAAGAGATCAAAATCCACTCAAAGTATTAAAAGCAGTTAGTACAAGAGTTTGATCTCAAAGATAAGCAAAATATTGAAAGATAGATCTAAGATATGTTCTTGGTTCACAAATGAGGGTATTTATACTATAGAGGGGAAGTGGGGGTGTCCTAGAAGCAATTTTTCACGTGAAAGTGTCCTGCCGTCGCCCAAAAGTAGGCTACGGTCGACCTCCACGTCGACAACAACTTACTTTGGGCAGCAGGGCTACCAACTGAGGCAGCTGTCGACCCAAAGTGGGGTGCTGTCGACCTCCAGGTCGATAGCTGCTCACTTTGGCAGCTTGTGGCTTCTTCTTCCATCCATTGATTGCTCCAATTGGTTCCATATTCTCCCATTGCATTTGGTTCCTCTTTTCCTTGATTCCTTAGCTTCAAATCCACCTTGAATCCACCTCTAGAGCCTCCATGAATCCATTCCAAAGTTGTTCCTCCAAATGCAAAGAAATGATATGCAAATGCAATATGATCGTAAACTAGACTCTAGACTCAAACTCATGGATTCTAAGACTTATATGCAAGATATACAACCTAAATGTGGATGAAACTAAGCAAAAATGCACTAAAATATACGAGAAAATATGTACACATCATGTACACAACTAGCAAGCTATATGTGGCGTAGTTTTTTCACACCTACAGAAAAGCTTTAAGTTGATAAAGCCCTATTCCTCACAACTACACAACTCCGCAAGTGCATGGTTGTTTGTTGTAGTACTTAAGGGTCGACCCAAAGATTTCAAGTCGACAAGAGCAAGTTTAAACACAAGAAAGTATGATAAAGCTCAAAATCTAAGCAAATTGAACTGTAATATTGTTGTCACTAATTCTGATTATAACATGAAGGAAAGACATAATAATGTGCATAAACATAAATATAATTAAAGCAATGTAGTAATGGAAATAACTTTGAAGGTTTTAAAGTAAGGCAATACTAAAGCTTGAATCTTTAAGATGTAGCAATTGGTTCGGATTGATCTAGACATAGAATGAGTTTCTTCTATACTTTATTAGATGATCAAAACTATTTGTAGGCTAGAGATACCTTAATAATCGAACGATCTACTCTCATACTGAAGATCTATTAACCGATACACATTTCAAGACACAATTTTTTTCTTATAGTCTATCAAAACATGCACATGATAGTGTTCTATAAGCCTTTAAAACCATCTAACAACCTTGACAAGCTACTTTTGCTCCCCAAGTTAAAAGACAAGATTTTTGTTCACTTAAATATTTAATCAAACACCTTTTGTGCATTTGATGCAAGTATTAGATCTTCAAAAATCATATAAACAAAACCTATAGAAATATGTGCCATGATGTAGTCTAATACTCATTCGAACCCTAGATCTAACCCTAGCCTACTATATCTCAAGATCCAAAAGGAAACTACTTAATAAGATCCATGGAACCCATAAGATATGAACTTGATCTTTTGAAACTCATGATCTTAAAAAGAAAAAGAAAGAATGTCTTAAAACAAGAAACACAAACGTAAATTAAAAGAACTTCAGAATTTCCAAAGAAAGATGATAAGTCTTCAAAGTTTGATTCTTGATCAAAGTTATTAAAGTTATGTTCTTGAGAGGTTTAGAAGGCTATATATACAGAAGTGTAAGAATGACGGTTGCCCTAAGCGAAATTTGGTCGAATATTAGCTATCCATCGACCCTCATGTGCTCTACCATCGACCTAGGTGTCGATTATGAGCTTAATTGGCAACATTTGGTAGAGTTTGATCACCGTCGACTTCCCTTAGCTTCCCATCGACCTAACGGTCGATGGTGAACTTAATGGGCAGGGACTTTGGCTCTTCTTTCTCCAAGTTAGGCCTCCATCCCCCCCCCTTTAAGCTCATGATATATGGGCTTAACTTCTTCTCTTTTTGCTCATTTTCTTCTTTCTCCTAACTCCTTTTTCACAAAATGTGTTTAACCCTGAATTCCTCTTTGTTTTTTCATAAAATATTCACCAAGTTCTCAGTGCTCCAAGCTCCTCATTCTTCTTGTAAAAGTCTATTCCTACAAATGCAATGCAAAATGCAAATAAACCTAAACTATACAGAATTTATAAACTAAGTGAAATATGTCATCAAAAACGCAATAGATACAATCTAAAGACAATGAAAGGATATATTAAATGACACTAATTAAGCTTTAAAATACGAACACGTCACTCTATCATTTTTTTTAAACTAATATATATCTTGAGCTAATTATATTTTTATATTATGTTAATTTATGTAGTAGTTGACACTAAATTTATGTCGCTTAAGACATAAGTCTTAACACAGCCACAAGTAAAAACACTTAATTTTTGTTACTTATATTATAAATGTTGGAATTCATACATAAAGACTAACAAAGTGGCTTACCCCAAGCCACAAAACCAAACAACTAACATAGAAGGATGACTGGAGAGGCTGATCAATATTGCACACTCGAGATGGCTACAAAAGATGGAAGGCTTTAAATGGTAGGCCGAGGGCAGACCAATGTGGTATTCAAAGGGAATGATTTAAGTACTTCTTCAACTTAGTGTAGAAAGTGTAGATACGCGGCAGGTAAATTGCAAACATGCACTAAAACGAGACTCTTTAAAAGAGTGAAAGACAAGCAACATAGCAAGCTATTAACAAATGAGTCTTCACCAATAGAATTGGGTCCTACTTTGCCACGTGCTATATAAATCAATGAATAATATTTGTAAAGAGAAATACCTCAAAGAAATCATTACATCCTTGGAAATCTAAGTTTTCAAAAATTTCTAACACATGAACCTCAACAACATAGCTATCGTCCTACCTCTTGCCAGACACGGTTTAGACCTTCCTTAACACATCTTTACACTCCCTTGGAGTTTCTTGGATTGAAAGTTCAACTTTTTACGAAGCAATTACTTGACTCACAAAAAGAACCGGAGACTCAAGCTTAGTCTAGACAACACTCTACACAGTGGAGGATCCAAGACTTTTTGTGATTCAATACAATATCAAAAAGCTTATTTTCGAGAATGCCTTATACGAATCTGAAGCTAGAGTGAACCTTATGACATCAAACATTGCAAACTAGCTGGGAGTTACACTTTTTACAATGTTCGAGTGTGTGCATAATTCTTGTGGATGGATCAATAAGTAGACATGTAGGTGAGTTAACAAGAGCTCTCATTAGAATTGGTGAAAGATTTGTGCTCATATACTTCCAATTAGTTGAAGTTACCTCAAGACAACAAAAAAGTTTGATATATGGAAAACGCTTTCATAAAACATTAGGAGTTGTGATGAATTATCCTAATAGGAAGATCAACTTCGTCAAAATCGATAAAAACCAATTCCAAAAAGTAGCACCTCCATGACTCATTACAATTCAACTTCGGTGCCTAAAATTCATTCCAAGAGATATAACATAATGGAAGGACAAGAAACCATTGAGATCTTATCCCAAGCATCACAAACACAAGGAAGAAGATTCACAAAACCCCTGCCTGAGCAACCTCACGCATAAAAATGCCTAATAGTAGAGCTATTAGCCTTTGAACAAGTCCTTTATGAAAGACAACCCATATATTTTATTTCATTTGACTTTTCAGTAATTTATATTGTAGGATTTTATCTTAGAATTAATTTATTTTTTCTTTGGTGATACATGACTTTTATAAAGAATTGTGAAAGTTTTATGTTTGTTTCTTGTAAGAAATTGATTTGGAATAAAAAAAGAGAGAAAAATAATTCCAAGTCACATTCGGATCGTCTCGGTCATAATACCTGCCTGCACACACAGGTGTACCAGCCTGCACCGAAATTTGACTCTTGGTCAATATTTTTGGCCATGTACCTCAACAAGCAATAAGTCTAGATGCTATATACATGCTCGTGCCGAAACACGTCCGCCGACCGGTACTGCTCCTCTCATACCCTATTCGCCTATTATTCACCCATATCAACTTGCGCTCCCTCACATACGCAATGAAATGACGGATTAGTCTTGTGGATTGTCAATTTAATCGGGGATGTTGCCAAGCTAGTTTAAGTGGTAAAGTACTAAAGGCTCTATTTAAATATTAATCAGGATTTTAGTGGAACACGGAGCAGCAGTCAATAAATAATTTCTAAAATGCAAGTAAGATTTCATGTTTTGAAACCTATTCTTTATTTCTGGTTTTCTTTGCTCGAGACAAGTTAGAAGGTAAGTCCAAGGCAGTTGATAACCCTAGAATTTTACATTTATTTCCAGGATTTTATTAACTTTTCTTAGTGTTCTCAAGCAACTTTATGTAAGAAAATGTAGTTTTCTTGTATTTATGGTGTTTTGAACCATTTCAGGTCAAACTATGTAATATTTAGCAAATTGGGCCAAATCAATTTCTTGACAGCTTCTAATCATCAGAATAATCATCCCCGCTGAAGGCCTTTCACTATATATATTTTAGTGAAATTTAGATAGAAGCTATAAAATTGACATAACTTCATTTCAAAGTGGTTTCATGTCATTTGATGTAGTGTATCAAGAGTTACACCCGATTCACTAATGATTGGTCCGCCATGCTCGCATGTGAATGATGTGCAGTAAAGTCAAAGCAAAAGGATGGCAATTTGGGTCTCAAACCAGACATTCATCAGACTATAGAGATGTACTTTAAGCCTTTACATTCCAAATATCATAAATTAAAGACCTTCTACAAGAAGGCTATTTAGAAGCTCGAAAGGCTCGAACTTAACTTGAAGTGACCTAAGTTGGACAAAAACTATTTATACTTGCTCTTAGCCTTTGATTCATAGAGTTGGCTATTCATTTGATTGATATAATTTCTAGTTTGTCTTATTATTTTGTGTTTACATGTTTTAGTATGATTAATGTGCATGTTTATAATGTAGGTTTCAACGAGTTCATGAGCTTGTTTGAATTTGATCTAAAGAAATTAAAGTATATCAATACTTATCATCTTTCCTTACACTTAAGTTAGTATTAATTCCAAAAGCTTTTCACACTTTTCATTCTAGTATTTGTTAAGTTGACCTATGTAGACGTGTGAAGTCGATTCATATAGATGTGTGAATAACCAACCCCGAATGTTATAATGCGTGTTTGTCTCTTACAGTAATCGTGCGAAATTCATGTCTATTAGATGTTAAAAGATAATGCTCAGAGCCCCGAATGTAGGATGGATATGCATCCATGATTATACTTAGGATGAAACTTAAAGCCCATCCATGATTATATACGAGAATCAATGTACTTTGCTATGTTCAACACAAAACCGACTTATAGAATCTATGCTAAGGATCCCTAAATCATTCCATCGCCAATTCTCTTTTACATTCTATTAAGCTTAGGCGTTAGTTCTTTACTTATTGGCGTTGCAAGTTATCCAATTGTTTTTGTAATTTTGAAAGGATTTTTATGTGAAAAACTGTTTGAAAAAGGGTTCACTCGATATTTGGGTGGTTTCTCTAAACAAGTAGTGCAAGACAATAGGCAAAAACAAGGTGTTAACCAAACAAATTATACTTAAAATTTAATACTTCCTCTAATTATTACCATCCAATAGTCTTACAAATTAAAATACAATCATAGTTGTTTCTCTTCCTATACTTAGAGATCAAAAACTTTTCATTCTTTGAACACACTCTATCTTTTCTTTTGGTGACACTTAGAGATTCTTAAACCTTTTTTACTCTCAGCTACTAATCCTTTCTTGATTCTTAGAGCCACAATTATATTCACTACCTTAATTCTTGCTTTTATTTTTATTATATATGTGGGCTCTCTAGGATTTTTCTTCAATTTCTAAGGTCAAATGTAATACCTTCTTTTAATCTCAAGTGTCTTTTTCTTTTCACTTCTTTCTAATCTCTTTTTTAAGCTTTTCTTTCTCTGCTCTTTTTCTTTTATTCACACTCAAACTAGGATCATATATACAATTATGAACATTTACTTGTCAAGGTTTAACACTAATTTATTTCGAAGACTTAAATAACCCAAAACCACTAACGATGTTCCCTTCCTAATTTCTAGTTAACCTTAAAGTGAGGCTAATTCTAAGGAAATGTCTTTTTTTGTCGTTCAACTTCATTTCACTCGGGATTTTCCTAGTGTCTGCACTTTCAAAAAAGAAGCCATAAATTCAAATCTATTAGGGGGTTTGAAGGAAAGGTTTAAAGGTTTTTCAAGGGTGTGATCATTACTCTGAAAGTGAGAGTAGCCACTTGAGCTAAGAAGAGTAATGAAATTTTTTTTAAACATAGCTCAATTGTTAGTGCTTTCCATGGTCAAGTATGACAAAATCCATAAGCAAGATTTTTAAAGTTCAATTAGTTTCTACTTAGAGAGGGATTCTTTCAAGAGATAGTCTACTTCAACCTTCGTAAGGACCCTGAAGTGGTTAATTATAAACATGAATTTTTCAAAGAATTCAAAGTGGTCTATGCGTCATGGTACTTCTAATGAGGGTATTGATCATAGGAAATCTAAACTTTCTAAATGGCTATCCAATCAATATTCCCTATGCTAAGCACATACAATCTTATTAGAGGGTTTAAAGAAAAGGTTTAATGGTTTTTCAAGGGTGTGGTCACTTCTCTAAAAGTGACCTCACATTCTAATTTACTAAAAGGTGTGAAGAAAAGGTTAAAGGGGTTTTAAGGATGTGATCACTACTCTAAAAGGGAGAGTAGCCAATTGAACTAAGAAGAGTTGTGAAATAAGTTTAAACATAGTTCAAGTATTAGTGCTTTCCATGGTCAAGTATCACAAAGCCCATAAGCATGATTTGAAAATTCAATTAGGTTCTACTTCTATAGATATTAGTTTCAAGAGATAGTCTACTTCAACCTTCGTAAGGACCTTCACGTGGTTAAGTCCAAATATAGATTTTCTAAAGAATTCAAAGTGGTCTATGCTTCATGCTACTTTTAATGATCACATTGATCATAGGCAAATCTAAAATATCTACAAGGCAATTTTATAAATAATCCCTATGATATACACATACAATCCTAAATGCTTCCAACCACCTAAGTTTTCACACATGAATGCAATTTATATGAATGTTAAAAAAATGCAATTTATATGAATGTTAAAAAAAATGCAATTTTTCAATTTTTTGTGTTTTTCACAAACTTAGCTATCTACAATGCATGACTCAAAAGGATGCAAAAATAAAACAACAAAACTAAAAATTCAATTAGTACTAAGCTCCTCTTCCAGACTAAATTTTTACTGTCTCGACGAATATTTAGACTGAAAGAGTGACTTTTTAAAAACAAAAAAAATCAAAACACAAATACAAATGCTATGGTATAAATAATGGTTAGGAAGTGGTACCTTTATTCTCCTAGGTGTAGGAGTGTTTGGTTGATGGCCCAAAGAAGGAAGAGTTGGTTTGGTGAGTCCTTCTTGGTCGTGAGGTCGATGATCCGACAGGGTCTTTGCCATGCCAGCTTCTTGGCGTGTCTTGGTAGGAAGCTCTTGATGTATTAATTTCCATTTGTTGATCTTAAGTTGGCTCTCAGATTATAAAAGGCGATCAAGCGGAAGAATGCATCGTTATTTGATAGTCAAAGTTGACCTTTATCTCATCGCTTGAAGTGGCGTAGCGGCTGTATTTTTCATTATTCTTAACCCGCTTCGAAAGCTTTGTGAGGAAGTTTCTTTGCTTCTTGAGCACTTTGACTTAGTTTTCAACCTTATTCTTTATGTACTTCTTCTATTCGTTTCTTTGGTAATCCACCGAAGGTTCTTCTTGATGGTACTCGAAACCGAAAGGATATGTTGTGCTTGGTGCCTTATCTTGCAAAGTCTTGGTTTGCTGGGAAGAGTCTGGCGGTTCACAAAGAGATGGCGCATTAGCTTGAACGAGATAGTCTCATCCTTTGTTGCGGCTATTTGCTCTTGCATAGGGAGGTAGCTTGCTTTTCTCTTTCGTTCTTCACTAATGAATATGTAGATCACTTGGTTGATGAAGTGGTACCCGTTAAGGTACTTACAATCGACCAAATGTAAGTACCATCTATAAGCACCGTTCTCCTTCCAATCTCTTAAATTCTCCGAGGTTTACTCCGGCTTGGTGAAATAGAGGAATTGAAATCCGCCTACCCTTATGACGGGTTTCTAGATATATCTCATGCCCTTCGAAAGCTCTAGCATTTGAGCAATCAACACAAACCCATTTTTCACATCCTCTGCAAAATGGTCTTCCCCACATTCTTCACTCCTTAAAGGAGAAAGTTAAGCGCTAGCTCACTCACCAAACTTGGGTCTTCATTTGAAAGAAATGTGTTAGCAAGAAACTTCAAGAGGTAGTGGATGATAGGGTTCTACACCTTGGTAAGCTTGACGGTCTTGGGATCGTAGTAACCAAATGCTATCTTCTCCCATAGCATTTTCACTTCTAGTAAATCATTACACCTAAACCCTTTCTTGCCAGGCGTGAACCCATACGCTTTATAAACTTCTTCTACAGATATATCAATAGGCTCATCTTAGATCTTGAAAATTAAATACCATGTGATATCATCATCTGATCCTCCTGGGATCAATCCCACCGCAGATAAGTATTGGAGGGTGGCATGTGGGTATGTCTGGTAATACATCCTTAGAATGTCCCCAAGTCCATCCACCGAATCAAGTACTCCTCTTGATTATGAATCTCCATTTTTCTAAATATACCTTCCTCTTCCCAAATAGTGTTTTCCACCATTGCATTATCTTGTAGGTGTCGATACATGATTGTCTCCTCATCGTACTGATGTGGGGTCAAGTTTTACCCCAACTAAAACCTAGCTGCAAATGTACATAATTTGCAATAATATTTAAGGATCGAATCTTCAGGGACTAGATATTTACACTTAGAACACATATGATTTCGGACTAAGCTAAGAAAAAATTATGCAAGGGGGTTTGTCATATTTTTTATTTGGTTTTAAAGATTTAGAAATGCAAATGAACCTATTCTATATGCTAATTTACAAGGGATAAATCAATAAAATGATATACATCAAACAATATAAAATGTAAGTAAGCAAGTATTAAGAATCGACCAAGGTCATAATGTGTTGGTCTAGAACACAACCACTACTGTAAATCCTCTTAAGTTTCGAGGTTTGGGATTCTGTAAAATTAAAAAGCAAGGGACTCATCTTTCAGAAAAAATGTACGCATAGACTCGAATAAGGTTGATTGTTCGCGATTCTATATCGATCCACTTTCTTTTTCTATATAGAAAGGCTCATCAAATACTAGTTCCAATAATATATAAAATTTTAGAATGCATACTAACCTATGATACGTTTGCGAACATTCCTTGCAAGCAAATACATTATAGCATAAGCAAAGATGATAACGTTATTGATAAAGACTAGTCGTTTAGTAACCCTATTCAAGCAAACTCATTGACTCCATCCTACTGCCTAACATGAAAACCAATCAACCTAAGACATGTAAACATGAAATCAATCAAAACAACAAGCATTTATATCAACTCTTGGATCCAAGACTCTTTGTGATTCAATACACTATCGACAAGGAGATTTCTGAGAACGCCTTATGTGAATGCTGAGCTAGAGAGAACCTTATGACAACAAACATTGAAAACAAACTCGGAGTCACACTTCTACAACCTTAGAGTATGTGCATAATACTTGTTGATGGATCAATAAGTAAATTGCAAGTGAATTAACAAGAGTTGTCATTAGAATCGGTTAAAGATTAGTGCTCGTAGACTTCTAAGTAATTGAAGTTACCTTTAGACAACCAAAAAATTTTATACTTGGAAAAGGCTTTCTAACAACATTTAGAGTTGTGATGAATTATCCTAATAGGAAGACGACCTTCGTCAACATTGATAAAAAGAAGTTCCAAAAAGTAACACCTCATTGACTCACTACAATTCAACTTTGGTGCCTAATATCGACTCCAAGAGATACAACAGAGTGGAAGCACAAGAAACCATTGAGATCTTATCACAAGAATCACAAACACAAGGAAGGGGAGTCACAAAACCCCTGTCTAAGCAACCTCACGCCTAAAAATGCCCAGCTGTAGAGCTATTAGCCTCTCAGCAAGTCATTTATGGGAGGAAACTTATATATTTTATTTCATTTGACTTTTTTTAATTTTAAGTTTTAGGATATTATCTTAGGACCAATTTAATTTTTTTTTGGTGTTACAAGATTTTTATAAAGATTTTAATGTTTTTATGTTTGTTTTTAGTAGGAAATTGCTTTGGAATCGAAAAAACAGAGAAAAAGCAACCTGCGCCACATTCGGATCGTCATAACCACAATACCTATCTATGGACACAAGTGTACTGGCCTGCGCCGAAATTCGACATGTGGTCGGTATCTTTGTCCATGTACCTCAATAAGCGACATGTCTAGATGCTATGTATTGGTTCGTGGCAAAACACGTCTGCCATACTACTCCTCGCCTGCCCTATTCACCTATCCTTCTCCTATATCGGCATGCGCTCCCCGCCCCCACGTACCAGCTTGCATCAAATATCACTTGCGACAAGTACGTAGAGAGAATTTCCTTACCTTTGTGCATCTCGCTTCACGCTAGCGCCGACCCTGATGACTCCCAGACCAATACCGCCCACCTCGATGACCAGTATCACCCACCATCCATGCCCATTTTAACCCTTGAACACGGACCATACCATCCATAAATCCCATCAAGCTGGTACACACTTCCCCACAGTCGAGACAAGTCCATTTTGATTCTTCAAGGTCGAATTAACTGAGAATTCAATTTCTCCACTAAATAGCTGCTGAATCAGTACAAATGCATCAATTTAAAATGCTTTTCAAAGCTGGATACTCAAGAATGCAAGAACACGTTCGGAGCCACAAGGATTCTCATTCTTAGCCATTTTTGCAACTGAGCTAAACTAATCCCTCCAAGTAATCCAAGAAACATTATCATGCAGACGAACCTATGGAGACTAAATTGTAAGAGAATGAACCATGAAAGAACTTTGAAGGGGATTGTCATTTTCACAATAGTCCAAGGTGTTTTGCGATCCAAACAAGAAGTAATTTTAGAATATCAATGATTCGATAGTGAAAGAGTTATACTTTAAACGCATTTGAGGGTTCCGATAAGCAACATTGATATGATTATGGTAGACATCGAGACATGTGTTATGTGTTTGAAGCATAACTTCTAAACCACGAGGATTAAACACATTAAACCACCTGAATAATATGACCAGCTCAATTAAAAATCTCCTCAAAGAAGAATCGCATCAAACGAAGTTCATACAAAGGAGTTATTCAATTTACAAAACATGCAATCTCTAGATTACGCGTTTCGGATCTGCGGGCATTGAATGAAGAATTCCGACCAAACCAGGATGAATCAAGCTACAAAATGAGTTGTTCATTAATCTTGGTTCATCATAGAAGTCTAAAAAAGTTGATTTCTATCCATAAAAATCAAAGAAGATCAATTTTAGTCCTTAGCAAAGAGAGCATTTAATTCTGTCAATTTCTCTCTCTTGCAAGCACATTAGAGTTTGAATTTAGCTTTCCAAGATGCTCTGCACGTTGAGCTATTATTATGGACATTTTTATGATGTATTACCTCTATATCTAGAGTTGATTATGCAGAATAAAAAATATAAGACTTGATTATTATTTTTGGAACCTTGAGAGTGATTCTCATTTTTTCAATAATGTGTAATATCCATTGACATGATCATGGTGTGTAATATTCATTGACCAAACTGATCCGTCTTGTTGTATCGTATCCAAGGGATCACCTGGTAAATCAAGACTCTTCCGCATCTCTTGTGCAACCACTCGCTTCACCGTAAATCAGAAGCTATTTTGCAACTTCTGTGTGACCTTTCGCTCTACATCCCTCGTGTTTTGAAGCTTCGCGGTGACAAGGCAGCCAGGCTTATCCTCTTACAACCTTAGAGTGAAAAAATCTCGAGAGATTCTCATCATTTGGTATCGGAGGAACACTCTAAGCTTAGTTCTATCAACCACATTCTCATCTCTTCATCTTCTTTCTTTCATCGTCAAAAAAAAGAACAAAAGAAAAAAAAATTGATCTTTTTTTCATTCATCATCATGATCATTTGTTTTAAAAATTTTGTGCTCAAGTAATTCTTACTTTGAAGAACAAGATTTGAGCACAAATCTCTGTTTTTAAGAGGAGGATGATGATATGATCATGGGAGGCATCAAGACATGTGTTCAGTGTTCAAAGCATAACTTTTCAACCACGACTGTTAAATATATGAAACCACTTGAAGAATATGTTCAACTCAATCACAAAGCTCCTCGAAGAAGAATCGCATCAAACAGAGTTTATACGACGGATTAATTAAATTTACAAAATAGACGATCTCTAGCTTACGCGTTTCGGACTTGTGGGCATTGAATGAAGAATTCTGACCAGCTCGGGATGAATCAACATACAAGCTGAGTTGTTCATTAATCTTGGTCCATCATATAAGCAAAAAAAAGGGGTGCCGTCCAAAAATAATCAAAGAAGATCAATTTTAGTCCTTAGCCAAGAGAGCATTTAATTCTTTCAATTTCTCTCTCTTACATGCACTTTAGAGTTTGATTTACCTTTCCTGGATGCTCTGCATGTTGAGCTGTTATTATGGACATTTTCATGATGTATTACCTCTATTTATAGAGTTCATTATGCTGAATAAAAAAGATAAGACTTAATTATTATTTTAGGAACCATGAGAGTGATTGTCATTTTCTTTCAATGGTGTGTAATATCCATTGATGTGACCTTGGTGTGTAATATCCATTGATCAAATCAATCTTTCTTGGTGTGTCATATCCAAGGGATCATCCGGTAAATCAAGAGTCTTCCGCATCTCTTGTGCGACAACTCGCTCCATGGTAAATCAGAAGCTATTCTGCAACTTCTATGTGACCTTTCGCTCCACATCCCTTGTGTTTTGAAGCTTCAGGCAATAAGGCAGCAAGGCTTATCCTCTTACCACCTTAGAGTTCAATATCTTTGGGCGATTCTCATCATTCTTGATATGACCCTCCGAGGGTTTGAACTCTAGAAAAGTTGAGAGAGGGGATAAACCTTGTTGTTAAGAAACTGTGAAACTTCAGAACAAAAGGGAAATGGATCAAATGGCCACACAAGAGCTGCGGAAGACTCTCGTTTATCCTAGAACAAATTGAATGGATATAACACACCACCAAATTTGATCAAAATTTGCTGGAAATCACTCAGCAACAAGAAGAGTAAAAACTCAAAGAAACCCATTGGAACAAAACCCGAAAGGGAAAAAGAGTGCACACGAGCTACTTGCTCACCGTTAATCATTATGAACTTGGTTCAACTTGAATCGTGGTTAAAAAATTTCAAGAAATTATTTATTCATCTCGGATAAATCCTTCTCCTTCATTCCATGCATTCTCGAGCATCCCTCTGATAGCCTCCTTCAGCTTTCTAGCTTAAGCACGAGTTATGGGACCCTCCACAATGGCGAATGCATCCTCAGCTACAAGCTCTTCTTCCTTGGTGCTTTCCATGATCTCATCAAAACCGATATGTATTGGTGTGTCATATCCAAGGGATCACTCGGTAAATGAAGAGCCTTCCGTGTATCTTCTGCAACCATTCACTCCAAGGTAAATCACGAGCTATTCTGCAACTTTTGGGTGACCTTTCGCTCCACATCCATTGGGTTTTGAAGCTTTACGGCGACAAGGCAGCAAGGCTTATCCTCTTACCACCTTAGTGTGCAACATCCTTGGGAGATTATCATCATTTCGTATCAGAGCAGCAAATTCGACATCCACACTCTAATGTTTTGGTTGTTCGTGAGATTCGAGTATCCATTTTGTTTAGGATTTATCCTTTATCAACTCAGAGTGCCGACTCCTTGAGAGATTTATATCAATTGGTATCAGAAGTGGGAGAATTGGCAAAACATTATAATCTTTAAGTGAGATCCACATCATTTCTGCTTCATATCAAGATACTATAATCATTATTGATATGATAGTGGGAAGCAACAAAGAAAATTCATAATTGGCAAAACACTACCAAACTAAATCAATATCAAGATGGCGTCTTCCGCATTTGAAGAAAGGCATAATGAGCTGATTTATGAAAATTTGGACATAGGAAACATTCATAAATCAACTCAAGTTGTTAACTATAACGTCTAGCCCATTTTTTATGAAGTTTCAAGTCCAAGAAGAGGCCAAAACAAGTGGGTTATTTCCTTGCCAAGAAAAGTAATGAAGATTAGAGAATTAATTACAAGAAGCTCTTCTCTCTCTTGCATGCAAGGAGTACTTAATTTAATGGTCATCTCTCTCCTTCATGCATTGTTTTTATTTAATTCTACATGATTTCCTAGACCATTAATTATCTAGCTTTGTTTACAAGTTTATTTTCCTCTAAATAAATTGTAATATCTATTGAAAAAATTATAAGACTTTGATTATAATTTTTGGAAACTTTGAGAGTGATTCTCTAGTTTACTCAGTCTAGGTGTAATGCCAAAGCCAAAACCGGCAAAGGTGCGATGCTAATGCCATCCAACAATATCAAATATTTTTACGCCAATACTTGTGTCGATATTCGACTTCCACACCCTAAAGTTTTGGTTGTTCGTGAGGTTCGAGATGGATGCTCAAATCACACGAACAACAAGAACAAATCACGCCAATACTTGAGAATCTCCTAAGGATTCGACACTCTAAGTAGATAAAGGATAAATCCTAAACGAAATGGATGCTCAAATCACACAAACAACCAGAACTTTAGGGTGTGGAAGTCGAATGATGACACAAGTATTGGCGGAAAAATATCTGATACTACCGGATGGCATCAACATCAAACCTTTGTCGTTTTTGGGTTTGGGTTTGGCATCTCGTCTACGTCGAGTAAACTAGAGAACCACTCTCAAAGTTTCCAAAAATTATAATCAAAGTCTAATTTTTTTTCAATAGAGATTACAACTTATTTATAGGAAACTAAGCATGTAAACAAAGCAAGATAATTCTTGTTCTAGGAAATCATGTAGAATTAAATAAAAAAAATACATGAAGGAGAGACATGACCATTGAATTAAGTAGTCCTTGCATGCAAGAGAGAGAAGAGCTTCTTGTAATTAATTCTCTGATTTTCGTCACTATTCTTGGCAAACAAATAATCCACTTGTTTTGGCCTCTTTTTGGACTTGAAACTTTATAAAAATGGGATGGACATTATAGTTAACAACTTAGGTTTATTTCTGTATGTTTTTCATGTCCAAATCTTCATAAATCATCTCATTAGTTCCTTCAAATAATGCAGAAAAACCGTCTTGATATTAATTCAGTGCGGCTATATCTTAACGATTATTGATTGTCTTTGTTTCTCCCCATGATCATATGAATCCCCTCTTCTTGAAAAAGGATTTTTCCTCAAATCCGGTTCACTTACTGTTGAGCTATCGCATAGAGACTGATTTACGTCTCTGGAATACTCCATAGTAATATGGCGGTGAACGAGGCTCGGAGTGACCGAATAAAGGAAATTCCTTGTCTCTTTTTTTCGTTTATAAAGAAAAGATGATGAAAAGTAGAAGATGGATGAAGAAGACGGAAAGATGAGAAAATGATTGAGAGTGTATATCGAACTCAGAGTGTTCCTCTGATACCAAATGATAAGAATCTCTCGAGGAGTCGACACTCTAAGTTGGTAACGGATAAATCCAAAACGAAATGGATTCTCGAATCTCACGAACAACCAGAACTTTAGGGTGTGGAAGTCGAATGACGACACAAGTATTGGCAAAAAAAAATTTGATAATACTGGATGGCATCAGCATCAGTATTGCACATTTGCCGGTTTTGGCTTTGGCATCTCACTTAGCCCTAGTAAACTAGAGAATCACTCTCTAAGTTACTCTCTAGGGCGATTTTTAGGCCGATCAACGAACCTTCACCTCCAATCTTGGATCTAGGGCGTGTTGGTGACAAAAACAACCATCTCGAACTCAATGTCCAAGATCGCATCTCTAATCGGACTTATTCAGAAACACGACCAACGTCTAGACTCAACTTCGTCTATACTTACCGTCGTCTAGTCTTACTATCGTCTAGACTCATCGTCGTCTGGACCTAACGTCGTCTAGACTTACCGTCATCTAGACTTATCGTCGTCTAGACTTACCTTCGTCTGGACTTATCGTCGTTTAGACTTACAATTTAGACGTATTTTCGTCTAAATCGATACAAACTTTGGAATGATACAAAACACCCAAAAGCATCGGAGAACAGCGTCGCTTCGGAGAAATTTCTAAACGCCGATTGACGCCAAACCTACGAACGAGTCTTGGAACCGATTGACGACTGAACTAGAGGCCGATCTAAACATCGATTGAAACCAAGACCGGAGGTCCGTAATGGCGCCAGTTGGCGCCAAGACTAGAGCATGGTCTTGGCGCCAATTGGCNTTGGCGCCAATTGGCACCAAGACCAGAACATGGTCTTGGCGTCAAGACAGAAGGTCTGTCTTGGCGCCAATTGGCGCCAAGACCAAGGCCTGGTCTTGGCGCCAATTGGCGAAAAGACAGAGAGCTTGTCTTGACGCCAATTGGGGCCAAGACCAGGGCTCGGTCTTGGTGTCAGATGGCGTTAGGACGCGGACAATGTTCAGCCGTTATCCGTTGGCTAACCACGTCCTTTCCGATCATCATCTCCTTCGAATCGTCACTTGATCGTCT
>OVAN01005507.1:0-23360 GCA_900406275.1 Anastatica hierochuntica | reverse complement strand
GTAGAGAGTTATTAACATGGAAGCTGAGTTTGCAAGTTCAGATTTTAGAGTCCGGATGGGCTTGGGAGGTTATGCAGCGATTTTTGAGGAGAATGTTTTAATTGTTCTGAGTCTTTATGGTTAGCGAAAGTAGCGCAAAGTAAGGTTTTCTGAAAGCATGCAGTCCGTTGGTTTTTGATTTTTTTTTCCTACAGGTTTAGTCTTCGTTTCCTTTACTTGAGGACAAGCAAAGATTCAAGTATGGGGGATTCGATGTGTCAGTATTTTAGTAGCTTTTACTAAGGTTTTTACACAAGATTTATGGCTTTTAGTATGTATTCGGATCGTTTTGGCGCGGATTTGTGTTCTTTGTTGTTTTTACAGGAATCGAGCTTGGATGTGTGAAGAGAATGTATTTTGGATGAATTTCAAGCATCGAAGGAAGTGTTTGTGAAAAGCTGGAAAATACCCAGAAATTTGGACAAGGATCGACCGATCCATGTCCCTGGATTGATAGATCCCTGTCACGAACTGCGGACTGATTTTACGAAGAACCAGACCGAAATTATTTCAAACCGGATTGCTATCAAAAGACCTAGACTCATGTTTCCTATTTCATGATGCACTTCTAGAGAGTTTTAGAGAGCTTAGAGAGATTTGTAACTTCGATTCGAGAAGTTTTCGAACCCTTTTTACTGTTGTTTTATGCTTAATACAATCATGTCTCTCATGAATTTAATCTATGTTTTTGCAATCTCCATAAGTGAGTAGTTTGTTCGTTGGGTTTAGTGTTCTCACATATGCTTAATACTTGATGCCCAACACTTCTTTGATTGATTTTACAACTCTTTCGTTGTTGCCTGCTTTCTTTGCTTACTTAATTTTGTTCATTTGCATCATCTTTAAAGAATCTTTTTAGCCTTAGCCCGTTGTGTGATCTGATATTTTTTCGTGATACCTTTGGTCTCTATGGGTTCGATCCTGAACCACTACAACGTACATATGTGAGCTTGCAGTGTTATCTCGGGCGAAAACCTGAGCTATCAGTAGTTCTTGTGACAAGCATGGCAAAGTACATTGAGTATTCATGATTTATGCATTATAACACTACTCTTTAGGATATTAGGTTGAAGGCATTTCTAGACATACTTTGGCTTGCATTCTCATTTTTAAACCTCACTTTCGGATTTGATCTTTGTTTTTTGCTTGAGGAAAAGCAAAGGAAAAGCCTGAGGGAGTTGATGTGTACATATTTTCATGCATATTTTGGTGCATTTTAGCTTAGTTTCATCCACTTTTAGGTTGTTAATATTGCATACACGTCTTAGAATCCATAGGTTTGAGTCTAGAGTCTAGTTTAGGATCATTTTCCATTTGCATATCATTTTCTTTGCATTTGTAGGTACAACTTTTGGAGATAAATTTGAGAGCTTGAGATTATGGATTCTAGAGGCTAAAAGGATAAAGAATCAAGGGGATTTAAAGGCTAGAAGCAATGGAAGAAGATGGGATCAAAAGAGGCTAACAAATGGAGAAGAAACATGCCATAAGCTGTCAAAGTGAGCTACCGTCGACCCTGAGGTCAACAATAGCCCACCTAACGTCGACAATGGGTTTTGTTGACGTCCTTGCTACCCAAGGTGAGCTATTGTCGACCCCCAGGTCGACAGCAGCCTACCTTGACGAGAAAAGTAGCCACCTTTCACCTATAAATACCCCATTAACCTAGTTTTATATATCCATCATTTTTATAACTTTTCTCCTTCTTCAAGATTGTATTTTTATGATTTCTCTCTTCATCTTTAAGATCAAGAGTCTCTCCTTTTAAGTTTGTTTCTTGGATTAAAACCTACCTTTATGTATGAAATCTCTATCTATTTCTTCATCTCTTCTCTTTTTCTTTATGTTGTGTGAGTAGTCTCTTTTGATGGATCTATGGGTGTTGAGATATACTTAGATTAGGTTGTAATATTGTGTTAGGGATGGCTAATCTTAGGTTTCCAAAGGATTTGGTGTGCTTAATGCTAGGTTTTAGAGTAGCTAACTTAGATCTAGACTTGTATGTATTTCTCGCCTAGGAGGTGTTCGATAAAATGTCTAGGAGAACCAAATACTTGCTATTTCAATCTATCCAATGAGATTTGTTTGCTAGATTATTTAGTGACTATATGGGCTTGCTCTTAATGATTCGTAGTCAATTTATCATTTGCAACAAATGAGAGTTGAGCGAATGCGATTGATAAGGTAATGGCCTCTTTCCATGAGAGCGGATTAGGCTAGTATTGCCTTTGGTCATGTATTTGTGCTCAATGGCTTGATCTAACACAACTATTACCATCTTTCTAAGTGGATCCATTACAACATCCCTTGGTCCATCATCTTAGTTTATAATTTATTTCAAGTTTGCACCTTTAAGTTTATGTTTGCTTCCTTTATTTAAGTTTATTGCTTTTAATCTTGCTATGCTATTGTTTATAGATAACTAAGAAAACCCTAAACAAACCCCAACTTTCCTATTTGCTTAGAATAGACGTGAGTGTGTATTCCCAATGCTTAAATCCATCTAGCTAAGTAAGTTGCTCCTTGTGGTTCGACCCCCAAGTACTACAATGACATATCCGTGCACTTGCGGATTGTGTTATTGTTAGGAAACATGCTTATAAATTTAAAGCTTCGTTTTTCGTTTTCTAGCGACCCATCAATTTGCGATGAATCTTTGCAAATCCTCGCAATATACTCGCAAAAGTATTTGCGAGTGATTTGCGACGAATCCTCGCAAGTTCGTCGTAAAAATTTTGTGATGAAATTGCGAGGATATGCGAGGGTTCGTCGCAACTTCATCGCAAATATTTACGATTCTATATGTGATCGCAAATGCCTCGCAAATATATGACTCGCATATTCCTCGCAAATTTGCGAGGAATCTGCGATATCTTATTTTCCTAGCAAATTTGCGAGGAAATTGCGAGGAAACCCGATTTGCGACTAATGATTAGCGACCGATTCAGTTTCCTGGCAAACGACATGTTTTCTTGTAGTTATTTGCTTAGCAAGAGTGAACAAGAAAGTCAATTACGCTGCTGTGAGCTACAACTCCAGACCAAATGAAGCTGTTTTTGAGGATAAGAAGATGAATCTAGACCCTGGAGATAGCCCCAAGACACAACAAGTCTCAAAGAAAGAAGCTACATCCATCAAAACGTCAATTCCTTCAAAACCGACAAAAATGGATGCAAAGAATGACTCTTGTGCCATTAAGGTACCAAATGAGCTTTTATTGGATGTGGATGAAGAAGACGAAGAGGTCTACAAGTTTCCAATATCCGATGCCAAATTCAAGATCCGAATCCCATTGGTCTTGATTTGAAAAACTATAAAATTTACAAAAAGAAGCTCGAGAACACTCTTAAGTTATTCCTGAAGGCAATTCTGATTTATGAAGCTATTGGAGGCACACTTGATGATCTAAAATCACCCTTTACACCACCAATTGTAGAGAATCAAGAAGCTAAAGGAACTACAATTCCTTTAGTGGAAACCGATCACGCCTAAAAAGTGAAAGGAATCTAGCTAAAGACTCAAAACAAGCGCTTTGTCAGAGGCAACCCACACGTTTTTAATTTTTAGTTTTAATTTTTAAGACTTATATAGATGTCTAATAGTTAGTTTTTATTTTTGCAGGATATTAGAAAATCAAGAAAAATATATAAAAAAAATCGGACTCACGATCAAACCTGAAAGTTGTTGTGACTAGGTGACGACTGCCAAAATATAGGACTGTGCCACAAGATTGCATTCGACCGGTATCAGGAGCAAAATGCCTCAAAATCAGTTTTTCAATTTTGGTAAGAAAGTGGATCTAAATCGTCTAAGCCATCTCCTGGACCATTCCAAACATTCATTCTACAGTGGAGAAGGATATTAAGGACCTCTTATAAAGATAAATCCTCAGATAAAAAATTCTTGGAAAAAAGGGATGATATCATGAGGAATAAAGAAGAATAAGCTTGAGAAATGCCATCGTTCGATCATACTGAAACACTGAGAGCTATCCCGGAGAGTTTTAAACAGTACCAAAAGAGATAAACAGACCACAAACTTCATTCTTTATTAACTAAAACTATATGATAGGTGAGATGCTTGAGAGAAAACGACCTTGGAACAATCAAAATCAAAAATTGCCCGGAGGATCAAGTTTCTTAACAAAAGGACATTATGAACAAAATAGGTCGGTTAGAATTTTGAATTTTCAAATTTTAATTTTTGGCTAATATTACGTTTTTTCCGGCTAGCCAATGAGCTTGGCTAAGCCAAAAGTGACATTTTCAAATAAGAATATGGTTGACGTACTAAAAGTTCATCATGTAAACTTAAAGATCCGAGCAACAACGACCAGCTATCCAAACAAATTTTTAATCCGGCCAAAAAGATGTTTCAAGAACTCAAGAACGTCTAAATGATTGTATCTAAATCCTTTCGGGAAAATCATCCTTCAAAAATGTTTAAAAATATTTTTATACCAAAAAGAACGTCTTGGAACAATAACCGACTGTTCAGAATTCAAAAAGACCGATCGGAACGCGAAACGACCAAGGAAAAATACAATACGGTAGAGAACACGTCCCGACTGGCTGCCAAATGCTCTAGGATCGGTGTATGCCGTGTCAGGACACGCGACCAATATTAAGGGACGTGTTCCGCGACTGCATGCCTCAGCTGGAGCTCCACGACCGGTCGCCGTTTCTCCCAGGACCGGTGTGTGCCACAGGAAAGCACGCGGCCGGTCACGAGTGCATCGTGCCCCGTCGTTGATCTCCCGACCAGTTGGCGAGGTTTCCACGACCTGGTCTGTGCCAAAACATGGCCATCGACCGGTCCTAAGGTATGTGTTTCAAATATTTAATATTGTGTGTCCAAAACCCAATTTTGACAAAGAGAAACCACATTTCCCTAAAATATTAAACCAATTTCGAAAAATAGAAGGGAAAAACAAGGGTTTGGTTTTCACTTTAGTAGTTTTGGATCTA
The DNA here is from genome assembly GCA_900406275.1 of Anastatica hierochuntica. Classification (NCBI taxonomy): domain Eukaryota; kingdom Viridiplantae; phylum Streptophyta; class Magnoliopsida; order Brassicales; family Brassicaceae; genus Anastatica; species Anastatica hierochuntica. The sequence goes on along the minus strand of OVAN01005507.1, from coordinate 18,354 downwards.
AAACTCTTAAAACTTCATCTCTTTCTCTTTAACAAGTCTTAGAACCCTGAAGAACACAATCTCAAGACCTTAAATCCTTGGTTCTTCTACTAAATTTAAATTGATTTCCATTGAAGAATCTCATTCCTTTCATCATTCAAGCATCAAGGTAAGTTCTTAAACTATCTTTCTCTTAAAGTTACAAGTTTTAAGATTTTATAAATTTCTTAGATTTAGGCTTTTCTTAGCTTGATTCTTAGGGATTTTCTTTGGAAAAGCTTGTTGGGTTCATGGATTACACTTAAAAGATGTTAAATAGTTTGTTTTCACTAGATTTTCAAATTTCAAATTTTTTGAATTTTGGGAGCATAAAAATACGATTAGTGTCTAAATTTGATCAACTTGCTTGTTCTAGAGCCATTTATTTATGTAATCTAGGATATGCTAGTTATTTTGCATCATTTGAACACAAAATTGAAATTTTGGTGATGGTTTTTTTGAAGTGTGTTGAACCCGAAAATGACTTTGATTTTTTGAGAAATTTGAGCTCTTGCTTGTTTGATGCTTTTGATTTGTTTTTCATATCATTTAGATATTTTTTTGGTATTACAAATTGTTTTAGAACATATATGGATTCTCTTTGAAGTTTTCAAGAGACTCATTGTCTCTTTGAGTTTTGATTTTTTAGGATATTCAACAATGGACAATGAGGAGAATGTATGGAAATCAACAAGGATAGCTATACGAAAGGAATAAGCTTTGAATATTAAAGAGCCAAGCAATCCTTCTAAACCCGTAAAATCTAAGAAGTTGAAACAATCTAGTAAGAAGGATTCAAAGAAGGTAACAAAGAAGAATGGAAATGATATAGCTAGTGAGAGTGAAGATACTTTGAGTGATGAATCGGATGCGAATGAAGAAGAGACACAAGGAGAAGAGATGGTTTTTGTTCTGATTTCTCAAATCATTAATGATGTGCCAAAGTCTCCACCACCAAAGAAGCAAAGAAAATCAAGAGCTAAAGGACTTAAGGTCACGGTTTTGGCACTTTTGGAACCAAGAAGAAGAGTTATTGGACCAAGTTTGGATCCAAATTTTGATTATGGGGCAGCCCTTGCAGCCATAAAGGTTCAAGCTCCATTGAAGATTCACTTGCCAACACTTGATGTTTTAGGATTGACAAGAGATGTCACTTGGTTCTTGGAAGCTTTGAAGTTGAGAGTTTTTGTAGAGATTTCTTTCCCGGTCTCTGAGGAGCTTACCGAGGAGTTCCTTAGCACTATTGAGCTCTAATATCCCAAGGAAAAACGAGCTAAGACTCAAGATGGAGTTTTCACTTTCTCGGCTAGAGGTACCTCTTATTATTTGACTATTAGTGAATTGTGTGAGATTTTGCACTTAGAATGCTTAGATGAAGCCAAGTTTAGCTAGGATCATGCGGCCTACACCATTTGGGATCGATTTGCTCATGAGAAACTTAGGCTCGGACATTCGAAGGAGCCAAGATTGGACATCCAGCGTTTCGGTATGTGCATAGGCTCATTTCGCAGAGGATCTTCAGTTGGACCGAGCATATATAGTTCAATACTTAGAGATGAGTTCTTTATCCTCATCTCTCCTTTTGTTGCTAGTTCTCAGAGAGCCAACTATGGCGCTCTCATTGCTAGGAGGATGGTAGATGTAAAGCATGAGGCTGCCAAGGAGAGTAGAGAGCCTAGCTAAAGGTCTAATTTTGGAAATATCAGCACTGCTATCCGCACTTCTAGAAGAGTAGACTTTAGTGCTGAGACACCTATGGATTGCAGTGGATCACTGGATCTCTCTGCTCTTCGTAGATCTCACTATCTTGCGGGATGAATTCAGGGTATCGAGACCTTCGCCTACCAGTTCATGCCTCTTCATGACACATAGCGAACTTGCTACATTCTTCCTTGCTCGCCACTTCCATCTCTGCAGGAAGGTCATACTCTTTTCGACCCTTTTCCTTCTCAGATTTTAAGGAGATATCAAGAATGTCCCATTCTTCTCATGAGGGGCTATCATAGAGACAAAGTTTTTATCGCTAAGGTTGCTGCACGAGTAGGAGGATCACTCCCTAAGAGCATGGTTTCTTCAAATTCTGTACCACAGATAGAGTATTTAGAGGATCTTCGAGCTGCTTTAGCTAGAAAGAGGAGTAGTAGAGTTTGACTAAAGAGGATGATGAGAAGAGTTGTGCATATTCTGAGACATGCAGTACCATGGGTCTTCAAGAGTACTCGCACAGAGAGAGCTGAGCCAGCTGACGATGGAGACTTAGAGAGTTTCTCTCTAGTTTCAGAATTTGCACATGATGCAGCTGATAAAGCAGACACGGCTCAGAGAAACTTTTCAGCCCACGCATGATACACTCCCACACAGGATCCGGACGTAGTTGTGAGCAGCCACACCCCGGATGATTCACATTCTACAGACTTTTGAGTCTTTATCAGGTGTCATTGTTTGAGTCATTTTCTTTTCATTTTTATTTTGATTCTTATTTTTATTTTATTGAGCCTTTTATTCACTACTATTGATTGCTTTTGCACCGAGACGGTGCAAGGTAAGTCCGGGGGGATTTATCCATTACTGATGATGCTTTCTTTTTTCTTATGTACTTTTTCTTTTTATTGAGTCATTTTATGTTTTATTGAGTCAAAAAATGTTAGATTATATGATCTTTTGTTGCTTGAAATTTTTTTGTGTGTGCTAACTTTTGTGTTATTCCTACAGTAGTTATTAACTGCAGATTTTACTTAACAGAAACCTATGAATGGATCGATCTACCAGGACGACCATGTCCCGTTAGGTCTCGAATTTTCAAAGTTGGTTCCACCCTTAAAATAAATTTAATTTCTCGTCTTGGGGCTTGGTATACTCTGGATAGACTCCTCTTTCAGGCTTGATACTAATTCCTAGTGAGTAATATCCCTTATACTATTTCTTTCATATAAAATGGATTTAAGGTTCGATGAAATTAGCAAAACGACATATATCTTAAAATTTTTGAACCCTATAGAATCATTGAGACTTATTCAACTTGTGATTAATTTAGAAAAAAAAGAAAATAAAAAATAGAGAAAAAGAGATCGATAGAAAAAAATAAAATAGGTAAAAATCGATTCTCAAAGGGGTTTGATAGACAAAAATAAAATGATACCCTAGAAAAGTAGGGAAAAATCAATCTCTAAAGCATAAGAATTTAACGTGATAGGACTTTACAAAGGTGATTATGTGGCTGGAAACTTGATTGAGTAAAGAGTCAATTGTTCTTAGATCGATATTCCCTCGATGAGACCGCGCCTAGAATTAATAGGAACCAGTGGAGATGTCGTTTTCTTTTTGTGATTTTGGCTCGAATTGGGATGGTTGCTAAGCGAAAGGGGAGTATGTGGAAGTTGATCTTTGTATGTTGGTGTTACTGTATGGAGATGACCGAGAGGATCCCGAGGCAATGTTTCAGAAAACAAAGGTTTGTTTCCGCGTTTTCAATCTTCTTTTTCGTTCTTGGTTTTTCTTTGCTTGAGGACAAGCAAGAAGCTAATTCCGGGGGAGTTGATAACACTATTATTATACTGTATTTAGTTGGATTTTACGTATTTCTTTGCAGGTTTTTAATTCTTTTTCGACCTGTAGAGGTAGTTTTCTTTTATTTGTGATTTTAGGGACTAATCAGGTTAAATCATAAAAAAGGATGGAGAAACACGCTAATTGGACCTCATTCATATTACCAAGAAAGTTTCATTGACGAATCATTAAGAAAGAGACTCAAATACTTGAGTTTTGCATTTTACCAATCTGGACAGATTCTCAACATCAGAAAGATAACCATGAATGAAGGTCTACCCTTCATTTGATTGAGCTGAAATTTAATCAGAAGTTGTAATTTTGAGTTACCTTTCAGATGAAAGTGATTTGAAGTTATTTGAAGCTGTGACCAAGAAGTTATAGTCGTTTAAGTGAAGGCACGTGAATCTTTCTTGGAAAGGTAGCAAGTGGAGAAACATTTGAAGCTGTGACCGGGTGATTAGAGAGAGAGAGAGATAGAGAGAGAGAGAGAGAGTGATGAAAGAGACCGAAAAAGTGATGAAAGAGAGAGGGAGAATGCTGAGAATGAGAATGCTGAGAATGAGAATGATGAAAGAGAGAGAATCTCATGTAAAAAAGCTATGGAAAAGTGAAAAAGTTTGTGTATTTTCTGTTGTGGCGCCAAATTTTTTCACTTTCCCGCCAAAAACTATTCTTAGTTATACAGAGGATACTAGTGTTACGAAAGTTTCTCATAGTTCTACTTTTGGTGTCTTCCATATTATTTAATTTTACATATACTTTAATTTTGTTTTTGTTGTTTTACTATTAATTTTAGTAATTTGAAATGTAATACTGATTGTTTTCTGCAATAATTTTTTTGAGATTAAGATTTCTTTGAATCTTCCTTTAGAAGCTGATTTTCACTAACAAAATGTTCTTGAAAATACAAGGTAATATATCGAGGGAGGGAGAATTACTCATTTCGTAACATATGTTATATTAACTACGAATTTTTTTATGCGATAACAAATCAAATGTAAAACTATGATAACATAGTTTTAGCATACGTAAAAGTAGTTTAATTTGAAAAAACACCCAAATTTAGAACTAGTTTTCGTTAGTATTACCCCCACTAAAACTTTGTTTCCTTAGTTTTACAGTTTATTTTATTCTTTAGACATATAATTATGATTGTTCTACCTAGTTTTAAATAGTTCTACCATTATTACAAAGGTAATATGTAGTTTTACACAACAAATACCTCAGTTTTTCAAATCATACATGTTTTACATAAAAGAAAGGAGATAAATTCATTCACTACTATGTCTTCCAAACAACAACCAATAGAAACCAAGTCCTTATCTTGCCCGCCATTTATTGTGTGTCCTTTTACGTCGTTCTCCAGCCGATGGAAACCTCTTAACTTTTTTTCTTCCTAACCTTGTCCACCATTTGTTTGGTGTGTGTTGCAGCTGTTTGATGTCATTAGGCACAATCCATTCAGATTCGTCAGGCACTACATAAATTATTCAGTAATAGGCCAATGTCAACACTTTCGTCCATAAACATTTTATGCACAGCTCATGTAATTCTAAATGGATATCACGACCACAGCCCTTACCGGCATCAACATCCTTTCTGAAGTCTATGAAAGCAACAAGTGCATGCATACACAGATACTTTTCAAAATCAAATATCTTGCAACTATAGCTTTTCGCTAACAAGTTTACGAAATAACTCTTCCCATCGGCACCAGTGATCTCGTACTGAAGGGAATAACTGTTTTGCTCTCTCGCATGTAATTTCTCAGCATCAACCCATATCTCATGCAAAAATTTCTCCACGAAAGGCACCAGTTTATATTTAATCAATCCAGATGTAGCGTCCTTCCGATGTTCATTAAACCAAGTAGAAACTTTTTTGACAATTACATCGAGGAATGGGGTTATTGAGTAGTTCCTTTCTTCTTTAAACACGATGTTCAAAGATTTCACACTATTGTTGGTGTCCAAATTGTATCTGACACCTGGAAAAAAAACATATTGCCCATTCTTCTTTCTGAGCACTTTCCTCCAAATACTTGGTCGCTGAAAGATATCTCGTCTTAAGAGACTCATAAGCAGAGTTGAACTTAGCCACCGTGTAATGCCTACTCAACTCCATGAATCTCCATGCGACTACTTCTTTGTTGACGTTAGAAGCATGCCCTTTCACATTCTGGAACAAATGCCATAATCAATGCCCATGGTGAGCTTGTGGAAACACATTAGTTATAGTGTTGATGAGGCTTGCATTTATGTAACTCATAAAAACCAATTCAGAAGAGTCTAAAACAACACTTTTCAACATCTGTAAAAATCAAGACCAACTAGCATTATTCTCACCATTGAGTACAACAAACCGATGAGGGGTAATGGTGACGATTAGGATTATGAGTTGCGGCAAAAACTAGTACACCACCATATTCGTTCTTCAGAAATGTGGCATCCACAATTATTACTTTCCTCATGAATTCAAACCCTCAAATGAAAGCTCCCAAAGCTATGAAGAGGTACTTGAATTTTCTTGCCTCATTCAATTTAACACTTGATTTTGTTCCCGGATTAATCAACTCTAACATGTACAAATAGCTATACAACTTTTTGTAACTTTCTTCGGGACTACCACACAAATAAAAATAGCTTGATTTTTCCCTCTGTGGAGTATGATATACTGACACCGAGTTTTCTATTAACAAGATTCAAGATACCTTTCGAATTTAGAGTTTCCATTTTTCTGGATACTCCTCATTCAAAATAGATGCGACTTATTGTGCTAAGCTTCTACTCATGTCGTTTCTTGTTCGTTGACTAGTCTGAGAACATATATGCATCTTCGTGTACGTTTCAATCGAGAAAATTTTGTATGTAGAATCCTTGCAGCTCATAAACCCCAACTACAGTTTGGTCGAGAATATTTTACCACTCATCGCGTATGATCCTAATTTTTAATGCCATAATCAAAGCATTTCTGAAACGTGGCTTTATCGACCAGCTCTTGAATCACCTTCTTACTTGCAAATTCCTGAAGCTTACTCAGAGCCAAACCGTCTTCTCATGCCTATGTAAATTGACTAGATTCTTCGATAGGTGGATGCTCAACAAACTCATCATTCATATGCAATCTATCCAAACTGGTATCTGATAGCTCAAGTTTTCGCCCGAGATAACACTGCAAGTGCACAGAAGTACGTTGTAGTGGTTCGGGATCGAATCCACGGAGACCAAAGGTAGCACGAAGAATGTAGAATCAAACAGTGGGCTAAGGCTAAAAAGATGTCTTTAGAGATGATGCGAATGTCTAAAATAAGAAAACGAAGAAACGCAGCCAGCAACGAAAGGGTTGTAAAATCAATCAAAGAAGTATTGGGCATTGGGTATTCTCAGGGAAATATTTCATTGTTGATTCAAATTATAGACTAGGGAACAAGTTATAAACCGTCTTGAACTCAAACACTAATGTAGAATTGATCTACTTCCGTAGTATCAGCGCCCTATGCATTAGAAATTTCGAGATTAACTTCCGTTGACTCTCACTTTCTAATCATTCATTACTAAAAGGTTCTATATGTTCACAATTCACTTAAACATCAACTTCCATTGACTTCAGAAGAATTGATCATCTAAGATTCTTTCAGGCATTTAAACAAACACTTTCCAGGCGTTAAATTACCTAATTTCAGAAACTAAGTGATCAGTTTAATTTCGTGCATTACGAACAATCATAGATGAAGATCTATTAGATTAAATCCCAAATCATGCAATTCAACATCAACAATTCATGGTAATTGCATAAACACAAATCAAATTCAAGAGAGACATGATTGTTTTTTTTTGATCAACAAGTTCTTTCATTAATTAAACGATTACACGTAGAATAGGCGCTTTTGGAGACACCCAATAAGCAAACCTATAAATTAGATGATAGAAACGATACATGGATAATGACACAAACTCGGATGAGTTTGATAATGCGTAGAAAGAAATGCCAAAAAGGCTAAGCTCTAAGCAAACGAAGGAGTACATGCTCACTTCAACTTCTTCAAACTACTTCAAATTAGCCAGCTTTTCATGTGGCTTTGAATTACATTCCATAACCTCGACATTCACTAAGGTGATCGCCGCTGCATCTATCGGTCCCGAATAGACCTTCACATAAGTATGCAAGACGGTTAGGATAACAGAAACATTCTCCGGAGTTGAATCCGAGAAAAAGTCACCTCTCAAGGAGAGGGAAATTGGGGGAATAGTTCTCTCCTCTAAGAAGGATGATGGGAAAAGTGATCTCTCCTTGCCCCGACAGGAGGAAGTTTGATTAGTTTTTTCCAAAGATGAAATAACTAAGGGTCTAATACTGAAGCGCTTTTTTGAAATCCAAACTGCCAGCCACCGAAAGCTCTTGTTAACCAAGAAAGAAGTGAATCGCCATCTTCCTCCTATTAGCTTGGTCACATCCAGGATAGGCTCATCCAAATGAACATCTCGTCGACGGTGGAACCGCTCCGTCGGAGTCGACATCATTATATGAGCAAACTTGGAAATGATTTCATAGTTTATAAAATCTGGTGGTGGTTGAGTTACTTTGATTGCCAACACACGAGTCAAAACACACGTCAATGAGCAACCAATACCTAATGCCTTAGAAACCACTTCAAAGCTAACACAACCGTATCGGAATTGTACGGGTCTAGAAGGCAAAGTTATGCGTTGTTCATCATCTACTGCCAGGGGTCTTCCATTAAATGACCTGTCAATAACTTGAACAAAATTTCCAATCCAGTGCATTAAAACCCAATGGAAGAGGTAAATGTTGCAAACTAAAAATGATCAGTGTTCTTCATTACAGGTTGGTAGAGACAAACTGTCTGTATACTCGCGGATCCATCTCCACGTAGACGAGCTCTTGGGCATGTGAAGTACAAGGTTCTTATGCTTTGAGCGCGGCCAAAACAAGCAAGTCGACGACGACCAATCTTGGAATTGAAAAGTAGAAACAGAGACTGCTGATCCGCGAAAAGCAAAGAATGCGAAAAGGAAGTTTTCGTCACCATCATCTGAGATAGCGAGCCGATGATAAGAGTTTGGAGATGGTCGGCGGTGACTGTCACTATCAACATTTGGGAAGCATCTGAGAGGTACGATGGTGACTGAATGAGCAAACGATCTTCGGGTTTTACCCTAGAAGTTTTCAGATCCGGTGACTAAAGTCTATCCGGGGACAACCTCCTCAGCACGCAACAAGTTTAGCATCGGAAAAGAAGGTTCATGTCGGTTGGTGTATATATGACACAACTCCAACAAAGGTTTCAACAGAGAACTGAACGGAAAATCGAAAAAATGGACTAGAGAAGAAACATGGGATGACGAAGGATCCTTGACCAACGGAGTAGCCCTCATGGCGAGGTTCATTTTCCAGATCTGAGATCCGCAATCTACCCAAAATAACAAAGAGAAAACAAAGAAGAGACAAAGACAAAAAAAACAGAGAGAAGGTGAACATCAGCTACAAAGAGAGATAACGAACATTTAGAGAGGGGACGCCGGCGGGCTTTAACGCCGCCGGCGTCGGAAATCGGAAGCGAACGAGATGTCTCGATATCCGTGTCTGGGAGAAACGCGGCTAGGGTTTTTCGGTTTCACGTACTACTTATTTAACCCCTCAAAAATTACTAGATTAACATCAAATAAAGATAATTCTAGTTAATTTTTTATCCAAAATATCTGTCTAACCATTTCATAGGAAAAACATAATTAGATTGATTCAAATAAAGACATTAATTACCATATTAACATCAAATAAATCTAATTCTAATTAATTTTATATCCAAAAAAATTTTCTAGGAAAAAAATTATTAGCAAAATGCCTTTAACGAACTGAAAATATTCGAATTATTTACGAAAAAACCATCAATTATCACTAAAATGTCATTATTTTTTTAGTTTGAAACAAACTTGTGATTCTAGATTTGTTTTAGAACCGCAATTTTTTAAACTGCATACTTACTTCACTTATGAAGCCGCATATTTTTATGTCACATAATTTTTTTCACAAAAATTTTTTTATTGTTGCATATAGTTAAAAGTGGAACCACAAATTTAGTTTTTGAACGCATATTCTTATACTTTATAAATTTGCGAATTTGCTTTTTGTAAGATAGTTTTTTATTGTTGTCACATCATAAGAAGTTACTCGTAGATTTTTTCGTAAAAATTTCCAATGCATATTTGTTTACGCTACCACAGTCTTATTCTTTGTGGCTGCAAATTTTTTAAATACCAAAAATCGTATGATTTTGGCTACAATTTGTTTCTCGTTGTATTATCAGAATTTTTTTTGCTACACTAGTAAAAAACTTTTTTTGTCGTTGCTACTGATTTATAGTGACATTTTTTATAGTATTTAATTACAGATTTATCATAGCATATTTGTTTTGACGTTGTTGCAAGTTTATTTATTCAAAGGATAAATAAAACAAAGAAGATAATAAAATTCTTTGGTAAAAATTATCATCTTTTTACTTTATGCTTAATTTTGTAAATCTATGTATTAGTCTACGTAAATAGTAGTTGAATTGAAATGGAAAAAATTGCTTTATTTTTCTGAATAAAATAATTTTAAGATTAATTTACAGAAATACACTTAAAAGGAAAAGAAATTTTACATTTACACCTGTCTTTTAATGGTTTTCAAATATACACCTCAAATATTAGGGTTTAGGGTTTAGCGTTTAAGGTTTAGTGATTAGGGTTTAGGGTTTAGCTATTAGGGTTTAAAGTTTAAGAATTATGGTTTAGGGTTTAGGGTTTAACGTTTAGAGTTTCTTTTATTCTAAGGGTATAATGGTTTTTTTCATTAAAAAGGGAGGTGTAAAAATAAAAAATTTTTAAGCAGGGGCATTTTTGAAAAACAGACAATACAAAGATGTATTTTTGTAAATCTCCCAAATTTTAATATGATTTTATCATCTACTACTCACGCACATGAACCCTCGCTCTTAGATACATGGTTTAGTTTAGTTTAGTAAACTTTTTTCGTAAATAAAAGACCAAAAGCTGGATCTTTTATCTCAGCGATTTGCACTTGAGTTGTTATCAAATAAAAGCACTTATTCTAGTAGCAACTTGAGTGTAACCTATTGAGTTACAATATCCAATTTTTGGTCTTTTGTAGTTCAAATAAATTTAAAGAATAGCAATTAATAGAGTATTATATTCACTATTTTTGATGCAGAAAATATAAAAAATTCATATATCTTAAAGTTTATAGCACTAAAGGTGCAATGCTATAACTCATTATATATTTTAATCTTCATTACTCGAATTTGATATTTTTAATATATCTTCTAATAGTTTGGTTTTTAATATTTTAAACTTATAATTCTAATATCTTTATGCTCCATTTGACCCCATGTCATTGGAATACTTCAACAAGATTGAAAAAAGGTTCTAAACCACTTGTTCAAAATTTTCAAGCTAGTGAAAATTAATTATTTTTATAAATTTCTCTAAGTAAAAACAAAAATTTTGTTATTCATATTTATAAAATAAAACATATAACCTTCATGAGCTTAGCATCATGGAATAAATTTTTTTTTTTGACAATTGTAAAAAATATTTGTGTAAAACAATTATGTAATAACTGTAAACAAATTTATAGCTACTAAATACGAATACGAAACAACCAAAAATTTTTTATAGTAACTATTGGGGATAATTTTATTCCCTTAGAGCCTAACTTTAGCTAGATCATGGGTTCATATGTAATCTCTTTGGTTGAATGTGTTTACAGCCAAGGGCACGTAGCCACGCCAAGGCCATGAGCCAAAACTGAGCGAATATTCCCTGCTATATGATTTAAATCTTAGAAATAATGATAATTGTCTTATAGATTAAAAGAAATCGTCTCTATTGTATATATAGACTCGAAAGTAGAAGTTATCCATAAAATATATGAAAATATTTTTATTTGAATACTATAAATACAAAGGGAAGAACCCTAATTCAAGGATTCAACTCTTTGAACCCTAATAACACGCATTGTAATCGATTTCTTTAATATCAATAAAAGATCTTTTGTATACTTTTGTTCTTGTTCTCTCTCCTACAAAGAATCACTCAAAAAACTCCTAAACATTTTGGCACTAGAAGGAAGGGAGAGATTTCAATAAGAACAAAAGAAAATATGAGTTAATCGAGCGGTTCTTCCGAACAAGAGAAGAGCACAAGTCATGAATCCACGTCAAAAGATGAAGCTACAGAGCAATCCAAAGAGGTTACACCGGAGGCAACAGCGGACGATGCATCACGCGTGGAGAAACTTAAAAAATATGAGGTGATTGCGGCAATGCTACGAGAAAACGAAACCCGATTGAAAGAGCTAGAGGATGAAAACGTAACTCTCAGGGTCTTGACGGCAGAAAGAGAAGTTCAAAAATCATACCTCGATGACGACGTCGAGAGACACGTCAAGTTCAAAAGGAGGATCCCATCAATGCAACCGCTAGACGAAACACCGACAAAAATCGCGCGGAGGCATGAGCGCATCAATCTCCAAGCTCAGGGCTTACCCGAATCCATTGCTCTTACCAGCGAAACGAGCCTAGCAAATCTCACAGAGTAAATGCCAATGAGGTCGCTAGTTTGGAAGCCCTACTAACGAGAAGACTGAAAGCCATGGAGAACATGATCAACCGCCTGTCGGGGGTAGGCCCACCAATTATTAAGAGCACCCCTAGTTCCTACGCGGATACGCCATTTATCGACGCCATAGCCCTACGAAATATTCCAAGGAAGTATGCTTTGTTGTCTTTACCGCTATACGATGGGACCTCAGATCCCAACACATGTATCTCACTGTACCGCCAACGGATGCTCACTATATTCGTCAGTCATGAGAACATAAAAGTGTGTATGTGCAAAGGGTTCGGAGCGAGCCTTACGGGGTCAACATTGTTATGGTACTCTACCCTAGCTAATGTCTCCATTGACTCCTTTATGACGTTGACAAATTACTTTGTTGAATAATTCTCTAGCAGCCGCACCCTAAGGCGCACCTCTGATGACCTTTACCGCATTAAGCAACACAAGAGCGAAAGCCTTAAAGAATATGTGTATCACTTCGACAAAGGGAAGGTGTCAGTCCCAAACTACGTCACCTCCAAATCTATCTCTACAAGGAGCTCACCAAGTACCCCTGTCACTCCATGGAAGATGTCCTCTCTAAGGCTTGGGCGCATATCAAATGGGAAAAAGATCACGTCTACCAAGCCCAACTAGCTCAGAAAGTTGGTAGTAAGGCCCCTAGTCACGGAAATTCTTCTAAAGATGATAGGTCTAACCCTCGGTCAGGAGCCGACAATTTAACTAAGGCTAACGCCAAGGCTTGGTCGAGGCCTTTGGCGAAATTAGAGCATGAAAAGTATGTGCCCATGACATGGTCCGACATGTCTAATCTAGTAATATCCCCTACTGAAATAGTGGGTCAGCTGGGACATCTGTCAAGAAAAGTTAGATGGCCGGTGAAGATGCAACCCCGCATCATAAAAGGAACCCATCCAAGTGGTGCGATTTCCATAGTGACCACAATCAATTAATGGAGGACTGCATCCAGCTAAGGTTCAAAGTGAATGAGCTGCTAAGAAAAGGATACCTTCGAGAATTCCTCTCCGACAAATCCAAGACCCTCATTCATGAACAGACTAAAAATGACGCCCCAACCGAAGTAAGACCCGATTCGCCAAGGGAAGTTCGCGTTATCAACTTCTTCACTGGTGGATCAGAAGTAAGTTGAGTAAAGCACCCGCGCTGGTAAGGCTTGCCAAAGAACAGACACCATGGTGGTAAAAAGTGACTACCCGAATGACGTCATAATCTTTGCCACTAACGCCAAAGAGGAGGTGATGACGTCGCACCATGATGCCCTGGTGATATCTTTATAAGTTGTTAACTGCCTCATGAAGCGCGTACTCGTCGATAACTCTAGTCAAACTAACATAATCTTCGCCAACGCCTTTGAAGTGATAGGGTTAAACGAAGAAGAAATCACCAGAAATTTCACCTCTCTGATCGGATTTAGTGGTGAAGTGAAGCAAACCATCACTGAGGTGATTCTGCCAATCTACGCAGGGGGCGTCAATCGAAGAACTAAGTTTTTAGTTTTTGACTGCCCATCACCGTACAACGTCATCATGGGAAGGCAATGAATACACGACATGAGAGCTGTTTCGTCAACCATGCATCAATCCTTGAAGTTCCCAACGCCTTGGGGAGTGAAAGAGATTAAGGGAGACCAAGAGCACACTCTATCATGCTACCACACGACCTTAAAAGCCATTAATCCACAACCTCAACCGCAAGTCATGTCCATGGAAATTACTGTCGGGCCACCATACCGTGGAAGCGAATCTCAGACACCAATGCCAAACATTAGCTTAGGGAGCAAGGCCCGGGGCAAGAGAAGAGCTTAGCGTTGGGTCAGAGGTAGAGCAAGGTAATTCAATTCCTAGTCAATGGCGTTCAATAAAATATGGAACCTTTGCTAGGAGGCTTGGTTTTATTTATGATTTTGGTTTTCGTACTTATATTTTGCTGTCCAATATGCTATGGCAGTGTAGAATAAAAATCAATTTTCATCAAAAGAGCAACTTAGAACTTAGCTATTCTTCAAAAAGAAAATGCAGGTATAAATTAAACGCCTCTGAAAACAACTACACCAGCCAGCAATGCTACGGACCAAGTTGACCATGAAAACCTAGGTCGGTAACGACCCACATATTAAGGATGTTTTTGGGGAGTTCTTGGATAAACACAACGGAAGCAAGAGACAATATGAATACATAAAGATGAACGAGCTTGCGTAAAAGAGTATAAGAAAAAGAGGTTGTGTGTTGTTTGTGTTAAGGAATTGAGTAGCTAAGATGGTGGAAAGAAAAAATTAGGGTCTTAGCCTAGGGTTTTTCGGGTCCTCTCCCATAACCATTATGCTTGATATTTATACATGAGAACTAGTCATTATCCCCTTAGAAATAGGACATATCGTAATTATCTACTAACATACATAATTATCTCTTTATTTTATTAAGAAGATAAGTATCGGGCAAAAGATGACTGACCTTCGGTTCTAGCATCCTTATGACATATGGCTTCCAACTCCTTGGCATTCCCCTGCCTTGCGGCTTAACTGTCGTACTCTACTAAAGCCAGGGGGATTCCCAAGGCTCAAATTACTCCCAACAGTTTGCCCCTTATTGCGCAGGTTCAATCCAAAGTTGGGGAATAACATGTTTCCCTGGTTGCTTAGGTAGGAAGCCTTAAATCGCTTGGTTACTCAAGGATGTATGAGTATGTCACTTCAAACCCTTTCAGTATCTGCTTTCTTAGTGTCGGAGTGTTGCTGAAGCTTGACGCGATTATCGTAAGATTTCCCGCTGCCCCTTGACGTCTTCCTTCTTGCTTCGCGACTTTTGAATTTTAAACTTGTGATTTGATGGAGAAAGTCTCCGGAACTATTATTTGCTGAGCAGAGATCTTGATCGTTGGTTGAAATGGCGTAAAAATCTTAAATAGAAAGGGGAGAGTTTCTCCGAGATGTGCACCGTCAAATCATTGTGCGCGTGTACTCGATCTTGCTTCCTTCTCTCTTCAACACTTTAATTCTTTTCCTTCTTCATTCTTACCTTTTATTTATTTTCTTTCCTCTTCTTGCGAAAGCTTCTTCCTTTCGGAATCCTCATTCAAGCCTCTTCCATTTGTGATTCAAGGTTAGAATCTCTCACTTCTCCCTCTTTTTTCCTTCTAAGTTAGGAGCCAGAGGCTACTTCTAGGGTTTAGGGTTCATTTAACTTCTAGGTTTCTTTCTCCCCTGAATCCTAGATCAGAAATTGAAACATTCTCAAGTCGATAATGTCGAGCTCTGTTGAAGAATTCTCCCCTGAAGCCTCGTCGTCTATAGGTGCCAGAGTTAGAAAAAGGTACTTGATCAAGATGAGTCCTTCCATTGATGTCAAAGGGTCTTTAGAGGATTTGGAGACCCAAAATATCAACTTGAGACCTCTTCATGTGTCTACAGGCCATGTTCTTCTGAAGGTGGGCCCTCACTCTTCCATTGAACTCAAGCATCTTGAGGCTTAGCGACAACAGTATTCTCTTGGGGAAGAGGTAAGACTAAGAGTGGCCAAGAAGAATGAGAGGGCTTTTGACGGTCCTGGAGAGGAAAATGCGATGTACGACGGTTATTTTGAAGTCGGAATCAGGGGTAGGATAGCAGCTCTGGTGATGAAGGTCTCAACGCATTTCGGCATTTGCCCCTCTCAGCTGAACCCGCCTTCATGGAGAATCCTTACTGTTACCCAAGTCCTTAATGAGTTTCATGAGTTGAACCGGGGTATCAATGAACTCCTCTATGCCTATTATTCTCTCTCATCTCCCCTGGTGAAGGTAGATATTACTTTAATCCTAGGGAAAGTGCTCCTATAGTTAAGGAACTTGATAAGAGCGAGAGAAAAGGGGTTGCCTTCACCAAGCAATGGGCACATAAATTTTCCTTTATGAAATTGGGTTGACCCCTGGCTTTTCTACCCTATGGAAATTCACAGGTAGGTTTAGGATGATCTTTCTGTTTCATGACTTCTTGCGTAGATGCTAACTTTGTTATCCTTTGCCTTTTGCAGAGGTGTCGGCGGAGAAACCATAAGAAGGCAAAAAAAAGGAGTTGAAGAGGCTTTGGAGATCCCAGCTGAGGAAAGGAGCATCCTATTCTTACTAAACGAAGAAGCATTGAGGCAGAGTAGCATCAGAAGTTACTTTTTACTACCTTTTGACTCACGTTGAATCTTTTGTTTTGCGAATTCCTTATTATTTTTCAGGAAATATGGTAGGGTCTGGATCAAAGGCGTTAAAAGATTTCAAGAAGGCTCAAGCAGCCCGGAAGGCTAAGCTGGAGTCCGGGGGCAAGACTCCACACGTCGTGAAAATTTATGAGTCTCCTTTTAGTGAGACCAAGAGGAAGGGGATCCAGAAAGCCACGACCTCCTCCAAAAAGCAGAGGGCACCTCCACAAGGCTCTCTTCCTCATCTTCCGACGATCTTGATGGTGCTTGTTTGGAGTAATTTAGGTCATGGGAATTCCCCAGACTTAGATGGACTACAACAGTAAGGCCTCAAAGCAGGGGAATGCCCAGAAGCAGGAAGCCTGGCGACGTCCCATAGCCGGAAGTCGGAAGTCAGACGACCAAACATAGCCGGAAGCCAGCCGACCACCGCCTCTCCTTTATTTTCGCTATTCCAACTAGTAGATAATGACATGTGTTTGAGATAGATAAGCATATATTCTATAGATAATCATGATATATCCAATTCTTGGAGGGATAATCATGAAACTCATGTATAAATACCAAGCTCAAAGGGAAAACGTGTACGCACAGAAACCCTAAGCCACAAGTCAATACACAAGCAATTCTTTGCCATCTTTTGATCTTAAGGCTTAGCTTAAACATCCTAAAACCTTTGTGACACATTCATTAACCTCCAGCTTCCGTAGTGCTAAAAGAATGACCAAAATCACCCATAACAGTTGGTGCTAGAAGGAGGAGGGCTTTCAAAAACAACTACGTGACGATGGTTGGAGACAATCATGAATCAGCAAACATCACACTAGTACGAGCAGAGCTCACATACGAGGAGATGCGATCTCAACTAGAGACTTTGCAAAAGAGACTAGGAGAGATGGAGCAGCTTCGAAGGGATCCAACACCAACTGGAGCCGATGCAGCAGTTGCAGAACTTCAGGCTCTGAGGCAGCAGATGGAGGCTCATGCCAAAATGCTCCAAGAGAATACGCAACACCTACAGCAGCTAGAGCTGGAGAACGAGACCCTCAGAGAGGCAAACTCGGCTCTAACGGTGAATCAAGCCACAAATCGCAGGTTCAGGGTCCAGGTACCCCGGATGCCAACTCATGAAACTCCTCATACCAATAACCTGGGAGAAAGCGGAAACCCAGTAGCAACGGGGACCCAAGAGGACCTAAACCTTGCTCAAGAGCATGAAGACCTGATAGATACAGAAGAACCGCAGGCCGCAGGCCTCGCCCCACTCTCTAATGAGGCCAGACGACTGAAACAGATGTTCTCTAGCAAATTTGAGGAGCTACAATCAGTGATCGAGCAACTTTCGGGTTTCTCACCTCCCCTGAGGAAAAGTGCCCTAAGCTCTTACGCGGACACTTCGTTCTCAGAGGAGATCGTCCTCACTGATATGCCCAAGAAGTTCACCTTCCCATTCATCAGGTCGTACGACGGGACTTCTGACCCGGACAATCACATTGCGCAGTATAAGCAGAAGATGCTTACTGTGGCAATCCAAAAGGAGCACAAGGAGGCCGCCATGTGCAAGGAGTTTGGATCTAGCCTGACAAGGGCCGCCTTGCAATGGTTCATATCGATTCCAACCGGAACCATAAGATCCTTTGCTCATCCGACTGATCTGTTTGTGGAGCAATTTGCTAGCAGCAGAGTGACTCCCAAGTCCTCTGATGACCTTTATGAGATCAGGCAGCGTAAGGCAGAGCCGTTCAGGAGCTACCTTCACCGCTTCAACAATCAGAAAGTTACCATCCCAAACTGCAGTGTTGCTACCACAATTTCTGCCTTCAAGAGAGGACTTCTGCCTGATGGTGACCTATACAAGGAGCTTACCAAATATCAATGCAGAACGATGGAAGATGTGCTCTCCTAGGCCGAGGCGCAGATCAAGTGGGAAGAAGATCTGCTCGCCAGGCAAGAATCTCGGG
>OVAN01005506.1:0-23360 GCA_900406275.1 Anastatica hierochuntica | reverse complement strand
GTAAAATTTCTTTTCCTTTTAAGTGTATTTCTGTAAATTAATCTTTTATAATTAACTTTTTAGAAAAAAATTAATTAAAGTACATTAGAAATAAAAATTAAAATTTTGAAGTAAATTTATAAATTCAAATTAAAATTTTTTATATAAAATCAAAATAAAAATTTTAACAAAAAATCAAAATTTATTTAAAACTAATAAAAATAATAAATAACATTAAAACTAAAATTTTCTAATAAAAGAAAAAAATCATATGATAATTAGTCAAAATAGACTGAAAATAATAAGACATATTAAGATTAATAAAAATAAGAAACATTAATAAAAGTATTAAAATTTTATGAAAATTTTAAAAAAGTTTCTCAAATTAAAAAAAAAACTACTTAAAGTCAAATAAAATTATTGCTAATTTTTTAAAGTGACTAAAAGAAAATAATTTTTTATATAATTTTTTAATTTAAGTAAATCATAAAAAGGAAACGTAGATTTTTAACGAAAATATTAATAAATTGAAATATCACTATAAAAGAATGATAAATATAAAATAGGGAGACTTACGAAAATACACTTTTGTATTGTGTGTTTTTCAAAAATACCCCTGCTTGAAAAAATTTTATTTTTACACCTCCCTTTTTAATGAAAAAGACCATTATACCCCTAGACTAAAAGAAACCCTAAACGTTAAACCCTAAACCCTAAACCATAATTCCTAAACTTTAAACTTTAATAGCTAAACCCTAAACCCTAATCACTAAACATTAAACCCTAAACCCTAAACCCTAATATTTGAGGTGTATATTTGAGAACCATTAAAAGACATGTGTAAATGTAAAATTTCTTTTCCATTTAAGTGTATTTCTGTAAATTAATCTATAAAATATGATAAACATAAAATTAAAATTAATAAATAAATTTTTATTTGATGTTGTTACAGATTTGTTTTAACTGTTGTTTAATTCAATAATTTATTATATAAATCTGTAACAATGAAAATAAAATATAAAAAATCAAAAACGGTAAACAAATCTGTAGTGACGGAAAAAAACTTTTGTGTTATTCTAGTTAGAGAAAATTATGTGCCATCATGGTAAGAGAAACTCTGTAGTCAAAGCATATAAATTTGTGGCTCTCCAAAACTCTGTAGCAACATAAAATAAATCTGGAGCCACTTGACGTTAGTCTAGTAATTAACTTTTTAAAAAAGTCTGTAGTTTTTTCAAAAAAGTCTGTAGCTAAATTACAGATTTTTTAAGACAATACAAAATCTGTAGTGTCGTGTTTTCAAATTTTTTTGATCGGAAAACAAATCTGTTACAGAAAATCTGTGGTGTTTTGAAAAATCTGCAGTAATTGCACAAAAAATCTGTAGAAAAGAAAAGGTCTGTAGTAAAGTAGAATAAAACTGCAATGATTTTTCAAAAAAAATCTGTGAGACACTTAAAACTCTGTAGCATCAATGATGAAAAATCTGTGAAAAAGTAAATCTTTGGCAGATTAATAAATATGTGGCTTCATGTATGTATATAAATATGTAGCTTGGGAAAAAAATCGGAGGTTCCAAAAAACAAATCTGTATACAGATTTATAAATTTTGGGGAATCTAAAGTCACTACAGATTTGTTCCCTAGATTTTTTGCACTTTCCAGCGAATTTCATTAATGGCATTCTGGTAATATTGTTTTTAACAAGTTGCTGGAAGGGTACTATGGGTATTAAAAAAATTCAAATAACTCTAATCTTTTGTGATGTCATTATAGTTATTTATGCCTTTTTAGGGGTTAGTCTAGTTTTTTTTCCTATTTTTTATGCATTATATATTTTCTATTAAATATGTCTATTATATTTCTTCACATAATTTATTTTAAAAATATATTAGTTTCATAAAATTTTGTGACAGAACTTTTTATAAACCTAAATGATATCTAAAATTTTTGAGATAAATTTTATTCTTGTAAGAACCTAAATATAGAACATTATGTTGTACTGTAAATTTACCACTATTCTCGAATTTGTTAGTTTCAGTGTAGTTATCTACGAACATACATGTGATCTTTTTTATCACGGGAAAATTTTAAATATTAAACCAAACATAGAGATAAAGAGGTACAAAAACTAATATATATATCAAAGTATTGTGTATGACTAATAGATCCAACACATACTCTAGAAGTGATTAAGGTAAAATGATTAATATGAAGGGATGCACATTTATAACATGGAGAGATGTGCATTTAGACATAAGCTTCTCGTACAATTGAGTTTTAAATCCACATTGGCTCGTTTGATGCAATATATAGCTGATATTGATGCACTTTTGTGACGCTCGTAGCTATAACGTCAGCGATGTCATTAATAAATATGAACATACATATGATTTATATGTAAAATATGAATTTCACGACATACGAAGAGATAAATCAAATGACAAATTAGCATGAATAATTGTTTTGTTGACATTATAAAATTCAGACATATTATTTAAATTAAAATTAATTCAAAGTTAATGTTTAAAATTAAAATATTTTAAATGGTCTTTAACATGTTGACTTGTCAGCTCTTATCACACAAAAATACTTATGTGTCAAAGTAGGAAATACTTACTTGTATTATCATAGTATTGATTTATAACTAGCTTCTATTAATCAGGTCAAAATTTTACTCTGCGTTTATTACCAGTCGAAATCCGATATTTAGTGCGGGAAAATGAGATTTTGATAGTGCGGAAAAAGCGGATTAATACTATGGTACGGTTCAACTATAGTACGTGCGGAATACGAGATAACTGCGATTACAACACATAGACGGTATAAAATATTGTTTGATTGGTGAAAAGTGAAAATGCGGTGCAGAACACAAATAGTGTAAAAAAAATAATTAGTATAGCTAATATAATTAAATAAATTCAAACTATTTATTTTGCATAATTGGGAAATATTGTCATAAAATTGTTATTAATTAAAAATACCAACTTAAATTGATAAATTAAAATAACCGTTAAATAAAAGAAAAAATATTGTATAGTTAAAAAATTACTAATGATTTTCCTGTAACATTTTCTCAAAATAATTTATGAATGAAATAATATGAACTAGAATTTGATTATGCATGATCGCGGAGGTGTTTTTTAATTTTATATATTCAATTTATGATTGATCATTTTTAGATTTTCGAGTATCGAGTTTGGAATTTTCGGTTATTTTGAGTTTAGGTTCATGTTCAATTTTTTTTAGATTTTCCAGTTATATCGAATTCCGAATTCGAGTTTAGGTTCAGGATTTTTGGGTTTTTGTGTTTCCTCTGTTACTCGTACGAGTTTTGGTACGTGTTTGATCTAGATAATACCTGGTATCCGAAATACCGTGAAACAAAACTCGTAGTAGTACTTTTTAAAAAAAAACATCAGATGACTAAACTTAGATTTTTATAGTTTATATAAATTTTTTTTATAAAATTTATAGATTTTCTCAAATTTTGTCATTTTATGATTTTTGTAGCAAATTTTATTTAAGAAAATATTAATATTGTAATATAATTATTTTTTTAAAAATTGTGGTTCTATTTTAAATTTAAAACAAATTACATTTAAATTTTGGTGAAAATTGATGATTTTAAATTGTAGTGGTTCACAATTAGATAATAATTATATGAAAAGAATGTTAGAATATTTTAATATGTTGTTGGAATATGTGAAGGAGTATTTAGAGTCCTATTTCTTTTTATTTATTAGATAGATTAGATATATTTAATAATATTTTTAAGACACGTTCTATTTAAAAATTCACATATAAAAAGGTTGTGTACTTATAATTTAATAAGATAAATTACTAACTATTTGACTTGTAAAACATTTTGTCAAACGTACGTGTTAATCAATTGTACATTTTCAGTATTTTATTAAAAAAGTAAACAAACCTACTTAAAAGAAATGATTGCACTTACTATGTTAAAACTCTTTTAAATTAGATTAATTTACAGAAATACGCTTAAAAGGAAAAGAAATTTTATATTTACACCTCTCTTTTAATTGTTCTCAAATATACACCTCAAATATTAAGGTTTAGAGTTTAAGGTTTAGTGATTAGGATTTAGGGTTTAGCTATTAGGGTTTAAAGTTTAGGAATTATGGTTTAGGGTTTAACGTTTAAGGTTTCTTTTAGTCTAGGGATATAATGATCTTTTCATTAAAAAAGGACGTGTAAAAAAAAAAAATTTCAAACAGGGATATTTTTGAAAAACAGACAATATAAAAGTGTATTTTTGTAAGTCTCCCAAATAAAATTGTCATGGGTTCTTTACATTTAACTTTGTCCTCAAGATTGTGTTGAACTAAGAAATCAAAAGAGGTATTGAAAAACTCAGATTTATGTTACATGAATTCAAGAAACAAAACAGAGATTAGACTTTGAAACAAGAACAAAATGGCACAAGTTCTTGCCAAAAAAAAACCTTACGTAATCCTATCACTCAGACTGATCAACAAGTCCTGTATCACCAGATTCATTAACGTTACCATCACCATCACGGCTTCGGCCGTCTTGACCACCAGAAGTATATCTGATTCTCCGACCGTCGTTGAAACTAAACCTAACCCAAATATCTCTCCGATCGGTTCTTTTCTTACGAACTTCATCTCCATCAACAGGCATCTCATACCTACAAACAGGACAAGACCCATGAAACCCTAACCATTTCTCTATACATCCTCCATGAAACCTATGCTTACATGGCATCTCCTTCACCGTCTCCTCCTCCTTCCATTCCTCTAAACAGATCACGCATTCTCCCTCGCAGCCGTCTATATCAACCGTGGACAACGCATCGATGGAAGCTTTTGACGCCGGAGGATGACCTTCCTCACGTAATTCCAATAAGCCACGAAACAAAGGATCCTCCACCACAATCATTCCTTGCGTAAAAGGGTTAACCAAAATGACTCTCTCGCGACGCGACGTAGCAACATCTGATGATTCTTGATCAGAGAAGCCTAAGAGGAAAGGCAACAAGAGATATAAATCTCTGTTTAATCTACCGGAAACAGAGGAAGTCTCTGTTCCAACTTCAACTTCAACTTCAACTTCTTGTTCTGTTGCCATTCAAAACCCTAAACGATTCGAGTAGATGGCGTTTCACGAATTTAAGAGACTTGTAAATGATTGTTGCGGAAAGATCTGGAGATTTATAAACGGGTAAGTCTTTATTTTTAGTTTATAGTGGAACCTAAAATAATTTAAGAAGTTGAAACACAATGATTGATCTTATCGAGAGATGTTTATCCATTAGGCAGATAGATACTTACATGTCACCTCTTTTTGTCTGACTTTTTGCTAAGACGAGACGTTCAATGATTTGTCAGAGATTCTCGAATCTTTAACTTATGCAACACGTGTCGTTATGTAGAGGGGTATACGTTGTACATGTGAATAGTAAGCAAAACCAAAAAGTTGATTCGTATCAAAAAAGTGTTTAGCAATATGCTCTGACGACTATATTGAAACCAGTAATATACAAACCTACACTAAACTATATATCTAAATCAACTTATACTAACAAATCAACAAAGAATTAACAGATGAGAAAAACACATTTTCTTTCTGTACCTGTGAACCAAAACGCAAAAAGAGGGATAAGAGCGTTTGCGTTTTGAGTTTCACCAACCGCGGCAACAAACAGAGCGTTTGGTTTCTTGATATTTACTCCAGAGGCAAGTCATTTCTGCTGGACTTTGGTAATGAGCAACCACATAACCATCTTTGCATCCATCACTAATGATCCTTCCATCGTTTTCGTAATGAGGCTCGAGTCCTTGTTTCTTCAGTTCACCGATCCATATCCCCATCGCCACGTCTTCTAGCTTGAACATCTATTCCCAATTTTCAAAATTCAGAAGCATATCTTCTATGTGAATTTGGAACGATTAAATGGACTTCACGTTAGAGTTTAGTTACCTTTAAGTTTCCTTCTTTAAAAAGCTTACTGACCGATTCTGCTATGTCCCGGGAGACAATGTAGCCTGGACCATGCGCCCATGGAGGATATTTCTCTTCGGGCCATTCCTGTTTTTGAGTATAAGATTCGTTCAATGGATCAAAAACCAGTTGATTTGCTTACATAGACATTTCAGATTTGTGTTTTTACCTCATAACTGATGTACCATTTGCTATCAGGGTTTCGTATAGGTTGGGAATCGGAGTTGATCAGTCCATATATTAGCCCACGAGTGTTGTTGATCATTGATAAAGAAAGTAGTACTTCATCAACACGAACAAAGGCGTCATCATCCGTTTTCATGATAAACTTAGCCGAGTCAACCTCTGTCTGTTCAACATATGTCGTTAGTGAGGCAAGCGGTTGGGATATAAAGCAAGAGATATGACCAGAGACATTGATTACCCCGAAGATGCAGATAGCTAGTGTTTTCCAACTGATGAGGCTGTAGTAATCAACAAAGGGCATCAGCTGAACATCACCATAAGTCCGAGCCTCATTCCAGAGTTCCTGGTTAACTATCAGACTTTTGTGCTGCATTATCACCCATGGAGAAATACATGATTAAGAATGACGAAGTTCCGATATACGCCTGATTATTCTGAAGAGGGAAAGAACTTACCAGGCCAACAAAAAAGCGTACTGCAACTCTTCCAGATCTTACATCATCATATTGCATCCACGTCCTTCTCACAGCCATCCGCCTTTTGAAATTGTTTGCAGTGGAGAAAACACCGATAACAAGATCTAGTGGCCTTAGTGGCGAAAGGGGAGGTGCTTTTAGTGCCTCTAGATCAACAATGTGGTCCGATTCTTCTGATGTGGGCAAACCGCTGGCAAGAATGGATATTAACTTCAAGTCACCTGTAATCCGTACTCCACTGACAAGCCACGGCTCCAGTGTCTGAACGAAAGATGAAGAACCCACATAAAAATCTAAACATTTGATGGAAAAATTGCTGTGGACAGTATATAGAATAAGAGTGATGATATTACATCGCGGAAAGCAAATGAGGTTATATGTTTTCCATCAACTGTCATCTGAATTCCTTCGGTTCCAACCCTAAGTGTTGCAACCGATAAGAAACCCTGCTTGAAAGGAAAATATTTTTCATGTTTAGATGCTTCCCTGGCTGCGGGAATCCCCCTTGAAGTGTTGGACTGCAAGCTATTGGAAGATGTTCGGTTTACTTCTCTACCTACCACCTTGTCGCATTCATCCAAGTCATCCACTTTCTTATTCATATCAGGATCAAGGTTTGGACAGCGTTCCTCAATCCCCCAATCATGAGATGCTGTCCAGCTGTTTTGAACAATGACAGGATCCTCAGTCGATTTGTCGCCAAGAAGCCTAACATTGTAATGGACAATTATGGGCGGATCAGGCTCCCCAGGAAGCGATTCTCCTGTTAGATCAATTCGGAAGCTACCAACAAGACCCTCTGGTATGCCAATAACTGTGATGGAGGAACCCTGAGTTAGCCCACAAGGAATTTTCAACTTCAGATTGCTTCCATCAGCTTCAGTAGCATTCATTTTGCTAAGAAACTGAGGGCACAACTCCTCTTTTCCTTTCCTCGTTTGATTTTCATTTATATCGACTAGTTTCTCGGCTTCAACCGCTGACACAAGGCTCTCCCAAACAATGCTAGCTTCCTTTATGGCATCCACTCCATTTGCTAAGTTCTGAGCATTATCAACCAGGCTTTGAAGATGGTTCCACGTAAGCAAAGTCGCCTTCTCTTCTCTGGAGGCATTCTGTTCTACAAATAGACCCGAGACAACAGTAATATCATCACCGGATATCGCGTCTTGAGTATTCCTTGCTTCTTTCATAAAGTCAGGGAGTGTAATTCGCAACCATTCCACAGGAAGAGTGGTGTTAGGAGTAACAACAGAAGCAGAAGCGATGTAAGGCTTGTCAACAGGAGTATTCAAGTCGATGAATCTGTACACCGTCAAGAACATACACATAGATGCAATAAGAAGGCCCCCATAAAATCTTTTCATTTTCAGACAAATCAAGTAGCAGTAACAAAAGATCTAGAATCTCCACGAATGTGCTGAAGCGAGAAGTCCAGCAACGAGATCATGAGGAAATAAAGAGAATGCGAGATTCAGTCCACAGTAGAAAGTCGCTAATGTTTCATTGCAATCAGAACGAATATAATCCCGTACCCTGAAACACAAAGTAAGGTGGTTTATGGATTATGACCATGGACAAGGAACCAGCTAAGGAATCAAGAATCAAAATCATGCAACAGATCCAGGATCACGCCCTATATATATGTTCTATGATTCTTATCGGCTTTATACTAAATATTCACAGGAACTAATCGGCCGATAAAAAGAAGAAAGAGAAAATACCGGAGCAAGATTTACAATAGTTTGGTGTACGAAAGCCGTTTTTTTAAAGATCACCAGAACAATTACTCAAGTCTCTTTGATGTGATACTGTTCAATACACTAATGGAGGTGGCTCAATGGTTAACAACACAGCATCTAATCAAAAAGAGAAGGGAAAATTCAACACCTTGTAAACATATTAAGCCATAAGCTGAGAGATGCATACCTGTAGAGATCTGATGCTTACTTTCCTTAGCTACAATATCAATAAGAGAAGATCTCCAGTATTCTACACATAACAAATTTTTGTATAGAAATTAGTAAAATTTCAGTTGAAACTTGTTAAGATTTTGGGTTGAGAACAACTGAGTTGCATCTGATAATTTAAGAAGAAACCCTTGAGATTGTGACTAACTGTGGCGAAAAAAGAAAATGCGAGAAAATTAGATTTTCCCCGGTCCGAATCATTAGCTTTCTGGGAAAATTATTCAACAAAAGATCCAAGAGACTAGTCGCATTTCGAAATCAAGAGTGCCCTGAAGTTACTCTCTCACTTCAGCTACTTCGCAAACACGAAACAAGATCAAAGTACACCATTCAACTTGCTGAATCAAATCCAGCAACAATCAATCAAAGCAAAATAAAAAAACGAAACTACTTACAGGAAAACGATAAGCAATGTCTCCCTTCCAGAATCAGATTCCGGTACACCGGAAAAACGCGAGAGAGAGTCAGGCTCAGATCTCCGTATAGTCTCTCTGTTATCAAAGCACCACCAACAGGGAAAACGAATGGTGAAAAAAGTTAAAAACTGTATCTTTGCCTCTTTATAATTTTTTAAAAATTGTTTTATTTCGTGTCAAAAAAAAAAAAAAGTTTTATTTCTGTAAAACAGTAAAAAGGAAAAATGGTGAAAAAAGTAAAAACTGCTACAAGACATAAGTTTTTTCAAAAAGGAAGTTACTAGATAATGGGCCCCGACTTTACAAAGGAAAAACACACTTGTCCATAATTGTCATTATTTGTTCTTAAAGAAATTTTAAAAATGTTTAACTTCAAAGAATCGTAATTATGTATGACTGGTGTTACGAAAATTATTACCATTGACTAAAGAATTTTTTTGGTTAAAATGTGATGACTAATTACTAAAGAGATACGTATTAAGGTGACATTTGAATTATCAAATTTTGAATATTATGCCTAATAGTAATTTATCTTCATCTTCTAGATGATCTATTAGAGCAAAACTTCATTTTGAAATTCCTAAAACTTTATATTTGAAATTTTGAGTTGTTTCTCTCCAAAAGCAAAATTTCAAATATAACTTTAAAAACAATTATATTTTACATTATGATCCTTATACTTCTTCTAATTAATTTAATTCACAAAAACTTTTAATAGTAACTAAAACATACTTTTTAAAAAAGTATTACAACACCATTAGTTATTAAATTGTTACACGAAAATATAATATTTTATACAAAATAATAAAAATGAGAATTAAAAAGTAAAATTTAAATAATGTAACAAATTACTTCGTAAAACTATTTATGTAATACTCTTACAAAAAATCAATTTATACAATTTTTTATTTTATTAAAAAATTTTAAGTATAATAACTGAATGTATAAGAATGAATGCGAAATGCGAATGAGATAATAAAATGTATAGGAACGAAAAAGATAAATAAAAAATTAATAAAAATAATTTATGTGATATACAATTGTAAGGACTAGTATGCAAATAAAAACATGAAACTTCAAATTTGAAGTTTTGAAAAGTGAAACTTCAAATATAAGTTTCACTACTTAAAACTTCAAATTTGAAATTTTGGAATTTCTTTTTGGAGTGCCAAAAATTTTATATTCGAAGTTTTAGAAAGTTTTTTGGAGATGCTCTTAGAGAGAGAAAAATTAAATTTTGTTATCAAAAAAGAAAGTGGCAAGGGAAACTTCAAAGGGTAAGAAAGTTCTCGAGTCGTGATAGCGTTAGATGTGAGGATGTTTTCATTTGTAACTCACCACCACACCAAACATACAAGTCATATATCAATTCAGAATAACTTTTGTAACCATCTTTCTTTCTAAGTGCTTTTTCTTTTTTATGGTTGGAGTAAAACCAAAATTGGACTTTGATTTTTCACGTTGGTCTTTTTGGTTTAATTCACATAACGAAGCAACATTCATGATGACTTTGTAAGCACACAATCTTCGTCCTACTTACTACTCATCATGTACCAAGAAAGAAAAGTTATAGTTATTGTATGCTTAACGTTTTACTTACTTCGTTAGAATTTCTAAATTAACATTTTATCTGTATATTTTTGTTGTCTTAGATTGAAATTAAGCACTAAAGCGTCCATGTTGAAAAATAAAATCTATTGAGGCAACTTCATAATCATAATATTAATATAATCTACCATTAAAAATTTCATAGAAAATGAGTTGTCACTAGACATGAATTTCAGCAATCCTTACAGAGAACACAAAAGTCTTCTTTTGGTCACAATATATGGAGTACAAGTTTATAGGGAAACTTGGATAAAAGGGTTTTAGTTACCTACTCCTCATGTAACTAATCTAAATTGTGGTGTTGTAAAAAATAAAAGACATTCTAAATGGTGATGAGTGAGCGGAAAAAATAAAATAGGAGGAATAAAAATTAATGGAATAAAAATAGGAGGAATAATAGAAGTTACGCCAAATTTTTTCCACTCCTATTTTGTAGAGTACCAAATCCTAGAGGAATTGAGGATTTTTTCATATAAAATATGAGTTCCATTTTTTCAGCCATATACTTAAAAATTATCAAATGGTGTGATTTTAGAGAAATCAAGTATAATAAAGAATTACTCTAGAATTTTTTCCTCTAACATGTCATCTACTTACACCCTAAGTTTTGTAACAAAAAAATGGAGTATTTATTAACTTTGACACGATATTTTTTGATAAAACTTAGTTACTATGATTAAATATGTGTTACTTACACAGGACAAAGCACGAAAAATCAGAAACTTGGTATAAATGATTTTGTAACCCGGGTAAAAAGATTTTGTTTAGGCAGATTAGGGTTACATAGCATGTCTTCTTTCTCTTTTAAGTTTTGGGACAATCAAGCAAGAAATTAAGTGTGAGCAATGTGTTAGATGGTGACATAAGTAAGCTACAAATGTGAGGCAAGCTAGGAGGAACTGGGTTGGTAACTAGGTGAGAGAAATCTTTCATCACATAAAACCTTAGTCACATAAGAGGGAGAGAAAATAAAAATTTGACCACCGTATTTTGCCTCTCTAGTGAACGAATCTCTGTATCAGCATTGTGAGTGGACTTTTTTGTTTCGTAATTTGTTTCTCATGTCTTCGTTTTATTTGATTTTCAACATTTTTTCTTGATTTAAAAATGGATGCGTCATGGCTATCGACGGTGATTTCTTTCGGTGTTTTTGTGCTGCAACGGGATTTTGGCTTTGCTCTGGATTGGAAGTTTAAGGGTTGGTTGCCGGATCGAAAGATCAACGGTCTGAGTAGATGATAACTTCATCGTATATTTTGACTCTCACATTAAACATTGGATTTGTGAGATCAAACTCAACATCACCATATAAATGGGAAGTTTGCATTCCCTAAACAAATTTATGAGTTATTAATATAGTTGTGGTGCTTTGAACAAAACTCGTCCCATATAAGAGTTTTATGCAAAATAAAACATATTTTGTATATTAAATTTGCTGTTTATAATAACGTTTGAATATCTATAAGATTATAAATGTATATATTAATTTAGTTTAAGATTTATAAACTAAATAAGTTAAAATTATGGAACGCGTACAATTAACTTTTACAAAATTGTAGATCCACAAAAACACAAAAACTAGACAAAGCTATGTGAATAAGTAAGAGTGACGTTCATGGACATGTGGGCTATATAAGTACGAATTCTCTGTAAGGGAAGGGGAAAATAAAAACAAGACACTAGAAGGGGACATGGAGCCTTGCAAAAAAATGCATCATTTGCTTTCAAGCATGGGCAGCCCTGCTAACATGGCTTCTTTCCTATTCCTACACATACATATAAATCGGACAATATACTTGAACATGAGTCTTGAGTTTCCTCTCGCTTGTTGATCTTCTTTCCAATTTCTACTTCTTTGTCTTCAACCTATGATATTAATTTCATCTTTACCTCTCTTCACCCTTGTCTTCATGATCCTTTCATTGCATATGCTAAAGTGAGATTTTTTTTTCAAATATGTTAAAGTGAGATTATAGATTGGAAAATGGTTGTTTAGAGAGAATTTATAAATTTTTTATAACAACCGAGATATGATTCATGATTTAAAAGGATTAATGAAGGAAGTTGAAGAGTTAAATGAGATTTAGTGAAGTGATTGGGAAAGATGATCAAACTATCGCTTATCTTCGATCTTAAAATGTTACCTAAATCGATTTTTTAAAGCTACCTTAAAAATAACCATATTTACTATTATTTGGTTATTAAAATTAATAACAAAAATATAAAAATATCATAACTAAAAATTCAGAATTTTTTTCTAAATGTTTATGAATAAATCACTACTAAAATACTTTGATATGTTTAGTACTTTCCTTACCCAAAAAGTTAGTTTTAGAACTTTGATATGTTATGGTTAGTTTTAGTATTAAAGGTTATGAGTTAGTTTTAGCTATTTTCACATTTTTTGGCTAGTATGTACAATTTCCCTTTTTGTAATTTCTTTTCACCAATTTTTTTTTGTTGATTTACTACAAGCTTGTATTCGCTATCATTTTGAAAAACATTGAACTATTGATTTATAGAGAGTGAATAATGTTTTATTTGAGGCTTTCGAAAAGTTTTAAGAGATCGTTGGTTTTAACCTCAAGGAGATAATGAGCTAGTGTAGTTCAAAGAGTAATGGAAAGAAACTTTCACAAATCTCTCTGTTTATTTAGCTAAAAAATTATTAACGACATGAAATTTTCATTTAATTGCAAAATATTTTTTAATCTAATTTTGTTTTTATATAGAAAAGTTTTTTTTGTATACTGCTAAAGCAATAACTCTTTAAAATTTTACCTTTTTAGTCGGATTATGACTAGATTGTCTTTCTCTTCTAGCTTCTATTGCATGTTATTTGAAGATACAATTATCAAAAACTAAAGAGATCTAAAATTAATTTACGTAAAATTGGAAAAAGAAGGAATTTAATTCGTCTATACATCGTTTAACTATGTTCTCAACTCAACCAACAAACTCCATTGAAGTGTCCGACTCATTCTTCACGTTTATGTGTTGCTTTGACACAATTCTAAATATTTTGTTTATTTTTTAAAACTGTGAATGAAAAAAAATGAATTGACTGTTCAAAATCATATGGTAAGATACCTTTTGTTTAGAGATTTCATTAACAAGGTCAGCATCTTCATCCACAGTTTCTGCGACATTCAAAATTTGATCAACTTTACTTTCCATAAATCTTTAAAAGTGCAGCAATAGTACATTAGCGATTTTGTTTTCTATCTAAAATTGAATAGTTCACTCAAAAAGTTACGTGAATATCTAACTAATTAAAAGTTGTTCATTCTAACCTCTCAGATGATCCACATCAGCTTAAGCGTGAAGCCCCTAAAGACGCCACGTCAGCAGTATCATTTCTCTCGCCTAATTCATCTGCTCTATTCTTGCCACATACCCAAAAAATGCATGAAGAAGCTACACTTTGATTATTCAGGTGTGGCCCAACTTACACTACAAGAAACAAAGCCCAAAAGGCTCCCATCTATGGCCAACGAACAGCTTTCGTCTCCCTCCCGTCTTCGTTTCAGTTTTCACACTTTGAACCCTAATTCGTTTCCGCCTTTAACCACCTTGACCACCCATCTTCTTCTTCTAGAACACCCAGATGCCAATCGTTACCGAAATAAAGGCCCTTCTCCCCAAGCTTATAAAGCTACCAACCCCCAACCGCAACTACCACCACCACCGAGAGCTAAGATGATAATCAAAGGTGCGCCAACCATGACCCTACGGACGCCAAAACCCTGCCGTCATAGACAAAATCAAAGGTAACAATAGATCCTCCTTGCCCATATAAATTTTTCAAGTTTATACAACAAGCTGCCATGTCTGTCCGATTGTTTCCGCCATGCCTTTCAAGAGGATATTTATGTCCACTTTTTATTGTTTAAAATGTAAAGCAACTACCACTCTTCTATTTCTTGGTTCCCAGATTCAGTTCGCACAGGCACAACATCATATTAGTCTAGGCTCATACCACGAGGCACGAGTATCCATTCTATGAACATTTTTTAGATGGAAGAACATCCATTTCCTGGTATGTAGTGCTTTTAGACAATAGTCCATTTAAATCTTCAATCATTACTTTGTCACAAGATTTTCTTCTCATGTTTTCGTTTTAGACAAACACTCCGTAATAATCAAAACACAGTAAGTTAGATCCTCAACATCAATTTTGCTTTGTCTCAAAAACAAGTTAACTCGATTTGTTTGGTGTGGTATTACTGTGAAAAAATAAGAACTCATGGCTCTGTTTGACAAATCAGATGTCGTACACTGTTTTATCTCTTTAAGATATTGGGGGTTACTCACAACTGACATGAACTATGAGAAATGGGTGTGCATAAGAGGAATTCAACCACAATTTGGATGTGTATATCAATTGCCTGAAATGCCAAAAAGTGATTCTACTAATTTCGTTATTGGCTTTGTAGTTTCACTACGCATGAGACATGCTTAAAGCTACAACAATAGTTAGGAAACATTTGGACATAAAGGTTTATTGCACTGATTCTTTAAGTTTGAACATATAATTTTGAAACTGTGAATTCTCTTAATATTTTTGGTACACATGTGCTGGCTAAAATCAGAGGAATTAGGAGAGGTTTTTCCTTTTTGGGATGTTTCATAATTGTTGATTTGAAAAGTTTTACAAATATGAGAATATATGTTTTAAAGCATTTGGCTTCCGATTGATGTAGGGGGACTAATGAACTTCTACATAAGACATAGATCCTCTTGAGTCTTGATTAGTTGTTCTTATCTCTTCCATTTTTCTCTCTCTACCTCTATTTCTCTCTGTCATTTTCTTTATTTGCTTTCATCTTTTGTTCTGTCATTTTCTCAACTTTTTTTTTGTAATATATAGATATAGATAGTGAGGAAGAATTATACATATTTCTTTGGCTAAGGATCTATATAGGTAGGCTATATACACTTATATGTGTTAGTTTATGTAATTATTGAATCCCTTAGATTGTGACAACTTTTTTTTCCTGTACAATATGTTTTAGTTTTATCTGCTCCAAGTGTCTCCAAAATATTTCACAATTTGTACAAGTGTAATATGATAGTTCATGTCTAGAAAAATTTGAGGAAGAGGTTTATGAAACTTTTCTTTGTTTTGTTCCAATTGAAAAAGTAACTTCACCAAGTCCTCTCTCTTTTGTGTTCTCTAGCACTGATCTTCTCCTGAACTTCTTTTATGACAGGTTTTAAGACTTATGGAGCGGGTTGAAACTACATCCATAAAGCATTTTGTAAATGCTACATCATTCTTCAGAGGTATTGCAATAGTGACCAGAGCCAGACTCTTCTTTTTCTGGCACTCGGCTATAGTATTAAGCTTATGTTAATATTTACTTTTTTAGTTTCACTAAAAAATATAAATGATTTTACATTTTATTCCATTAATCTATATTTACTTTTGACATCTTTCTTCGTTCTATGTCAAAGGCATGTTAGTTTTTTTCGAAACGTTTATAGCTAATACATGCATCACTTTTTGGGTTATTTTATGTATTTGCGTTGATAAAGTGTGCAGACATTAGGGGGAATTACTTTGTTTTGAGTGAGACTCACATTTGAAAATTTGGCACCATGTCTACTTTCAAGTTTACTATTTTCATGTCTGTTGCTCGTGGTTTTAGAGTCTAGACATAAAGTACAACCACAAAGTGTATTTTAGCTGTAAATGCAGATTGAAATAGCTGCTCCTTCGAGGATTATTAGGATTATTGGTGTGCATTTGATGTTATGTGCCTATGTTGTGTCTTGAACAAAAAGACGATAACACAAGAAGAAGAAGCAAACTTCGAGTCCCGTTGTTGTTTTTGCAGTTTTACTATCCAAAGCTTCTAATTTTGTTTCAAAATCTAGATCTAACATAAAGAATAATCAAAGAATTAAAATAGTAAAAATGCAATGTCGGAACAAAGTGGTAACAAAGTGGTTTAGAGGGATATAACTGCTAATCATTATATGTTCATCTATCAAATACAAAGTTCTATGCTATCTAATCAACTGATATTGTATGTTGTGTATACCGGTCTGTACAATTGTGTGTTTGAAAGATAGCGTAATATTTTCTAAATTTCTAAATGTTTTATAACAAAAAAGCATAGTTATTATTTTATATTTTAAATAATAATCATGCACTTTGCTCAAGTTATGGATTGCATAAATGAAAGTAATGTCGTTTGCTTATACTTGAATATATTCGAAAAAACATTATAAGCTTACTGCAAAAATCGTCGAAACCGTAAAAACCACCAAAAAAAAGAAAAACCCGTTAAAGCTGCAAAATCCATAAAAACCGCAAAACCCGCCAAACAATAAAAACTATTAAAAACAAAAAAAATCGTGAAATCCAAAAAATCCATAAAAATTGCATATCTATAAACCCGCGAAAACTGTCAAAACCGCAAAAATAATGGAATATGCTAACCGACTTTTACGGTTTTTACATTTTTCGGCAGAAACCGCAAAAGCTTTAATACCGTTAAACAACTAAAACGTATAAAATC
This sequence comes from Anastatica hierochuntica, assembly GCA_900406275.1. Lineage (NCBI taxonomy): Eukaryota > Viridiplantae > Streptophyta > Magnoliopsida > Brassicales > Brassicaceae > Anastatica > Anastatica hierochuntica. The sequence continues at coordinate 6,214 of OVAN01005506.1, read as the reverse complement.
ATAAAAACCACAGATATTTTTAATAAAAAACATAATAGTTTAATGTATATGAATGCTATCACAAATGCAAAAATAAACAAATTTTCGTATAGATGCAAAAACGAACAACTCTAGCAAATACAAAACAAATACGTTTTGACCAAAAAAATCTTACAAGATAAATTACATAAACAAAATAATAAAAAGAAATTTTTGATTTTTAATCTTATGTCGAAAAAAGAAGAAATCCTCAAGTTAATCAAAGAGAAATCAACGTCATTTTCATTTTGATCATTTACCGAAAGTGTTACTTCGTCTACCTCTTATTTTGAAACATACTCACCATTAAACCCCAAACTACTACTTCTCCAGCACCACTGGAACATCCAAAATATGAAACAAAAAGTCATGCTGGTTACAACTATTAACCCATGGTTATATGAAAGAGCGTACGATTACGAAGATAACTTCGATAATATACAAGCACCATAAAAAAAAACTAAACAACTTCCAATAAGAAGACATTAGTCTTCGAGTAAGATGAACTATGTGCAAATGTTTGAGTTAAGAAGACAGCAAAAGGACCCTAAAATCGGAGAACTCCCATGCAAATTCGCAAAAAAACCAAAATTATCGAGAGAAAATAAAGTTACATAAAAGACTACACATATAATAATTTAAAAAATTAAACTAAAAAATTATTAAAATATATAAATTTAGTCTTTGGTCAATACCGGTTCGGTTGGAGTACCCGAAACACTTAAATTTAAGCATTTTTTCGCTTTTTGTGATTTACTGTTGATTTGATTCCATTCTACTTTATTTGCCCTCCGTACCGGTTCGCGGATCCGTGTTATTTCCCCAAGCCAACAAAAATATATAGAGTTTTTCCAACCGGTGAATTTTATTATCTTAAAACCAGAGGAAATACACGAAGCCGGCAAAGGTGAACCACCTTTCCAGAGCCAAAAGTCGACGAGTTGATGGATAAAAACCCCCGGAGACAAGAACAAGTAGGTACACATCGATACATACAATTAACAAAAAAAAAGCTAAAAGGCAACTCTACCAGATGGATTGAAAATTAAATACAACCTCTTGAAGATGAAGCTATCAAATCCGGAAGTAGACATAAGCAAACAAATCGTCGAAATTATTTGAGATGAAAAAAACTCTTTATATTGCTCCTCAGTTGTAGAGGAGCCACGAACAACTGACTCTCATTATATTGTTCTGAAGCACGAAACCACGAGAAAGCGACAATTTCCATACCCAAGCAGACGAGGAAGAGATAATGTTGACCATCGACTACCTAAATGACTTGATGCGGAACTTTTTCCCTTTTAAAGAGAACCGAAAGACCCGTCATAACTACTTCAGGAAAGGCACAACTTCACACATATGATACTTCACAAACAGAGACTTAAACCAATAAAATCTGGTGCACCGAGGGAAGAGGAACGAGAAGCAGACCAAAACAAGACCATGGCCTGATCCACCACTTCCGGCCAGCAAGAAGATCACCAAACAAAGCCATAGCATAGAGAACCTGCGAACTTGGTATGACAATCTCGAAACCAGAAGTCGAAACACCAATTTAACCAATCCAACAAAAGAGCGCCTTAAAACTTCCTACTAAATCCGAGATTAAGATTGAAAATTTTCAGCTCTAGAAACCCTAAAAATCGACCCCAAGACTACCCTTCACTACGCGTTCTTCGCTGGTTCTCCAGAAGAGAGACTTCGAAACACCCAATCGACAAAGCCATGACCAAGTTAATTTCTCTAATCTCTCCCAAATCTAGAGAAACTTGCATATCAGAAGCCATAGTGAGAGTAAATCAAAGGGTAAAAGATAGAAACAAGAGAGACTAATTAAAGATCCTCCGACGAAGACGACGGCTCGCCGCTCGCCGGAGCCATAACGAATCTCGATATGCTTTCTTCTTCTTCTTCGCTCTTTCACTCGAGAGAGTTTTCTTTCTAGAGCTATTCAAATGTACAAAAAAATCTGTAGGGAACATATAGAGTTTTGTATAACATTTCTCATAAACAAACAAATATTAAAAGGAAGAGAATATATGCATGACCTTGATTATATATGTCACATGCTATTGTCTATAAAAAAGATAAAAATACATAATAATGGCCAACCAAAACTCCATACGATACGATATCATTTAAAAAGTAAAACAACTATAATATTTTAGGTAATCATCTCAACCACAAATAATAGTAAATTCAAGGAACAAACCTAACTACTATTAAAAATTGAGATCCACAAAAAATTTACGTAAGTATATTTTTTTGTCACATGTAATCTAAACAACCATCACAAACACTAACGACTCCTAAATTTTAGGATCCCATTTAAGACAAAACCATTCATGCACACGGTCTAAAATAGTTGTAGAAGCTAAAAACTTTAATTTGAAACATATACATCCGCGCGTAGCGCGGATTTCCAAAATCCTAGTTAGTCTAAAATTATGACGTGTTGATTGAAATTAACCTCACTCAGAAAGTGACGTACTATCCATTAAATGTTTCTAAAGGCAAATAGATACAATACACATAAATATTTTCATCATTAATTGTCATTGTTTATCTGAAACAATTTTTATTAAACTACTAAAAATGGTTATTTAAAAATTTAGTTGAATTTTCTAAGCACTCAACCACCTTGATTGGTTGAAGAAAAAAATATGACATAATTATTTTATTTATATATTTTATATAAGCTTAATTCAACAAACAAAGTCATGCGGTTTATAAAAATATTTATTAAAATATTACTTTTGTAACTAAAATAACTTAAATTTTGAATAGGTATGAACTTAAAGTTATATTTGGTCGACACTAGATTGATCCACTCAACCTAAAATGGTAAATTTTTCTTTTATAATCTAAAATGTTAATTATACACTCCTTCCATTTTATAGTAAGTGTAGTTTTACATTAAAACATCAAATAAAATTAATTAGGAAGAAAGTAGAAAATTAGGATGTGTTATTGGTAGATAGACTTTAAGAATTGTTGAAATTTATATTCAATTGTTATTAGCATGTGAACTATAATATTCTTACTAAATCTACCGTTATCGGTTTGATGATTTTAAAAGTCAAATCCATTATTATTCCAAAAAATGGTTTTAGTTGATTCTATAATTCAATTAAAATCTTTTGTTATTAGAACATGAATTCTTAATAAATTAACTCATGTAACACAATCTTCAAAATACCATCTATAGGCCATAAATTTTGAAAGTTAATATACTAGAAAACTTTAGGAGGATCCATTCAATAAGAGAATGCGAAAGAATTTAAAAAAATCTCAAATGATTAATTTTGAGATATTGTGATGCTTTTAAAGAGAATTTATGGAATTCCGTAAAAAATGACAGTAAAATTATTGATAATTGATTCTTCACGTTTTTTTTTTTGAAGGGATGATTTCACATATGACCTGAAATTGTTGGTCAATTTCAAAAATAACCTTCTCTCGCATCATTTTTTCAAAATACCATATTCTACCCTTCTCCATAACTCATATTTACTACCAATGTCATTATTTACAAATTATTTAATTAAAAATACAATTTTAAAAATACAAACACACCCTCAACTTCTCCAAATATTTACCAAAACGCCATCATCATCAATTTTTGCCAACCACCATTAACAACCAAATTGAAGCTTTAAATGTTTCATTCAAAGCTAATATCTTCACATTTTTGCTCAATGTTTATTGCAAAACCTCATTATCTCTTATGTTCTCTCATTTTCAAACCAAAAAACTCTCCAATTTTCGTTTTAAAAAATTTCAAGTTTTGGAATCTCTTTATTCCAGCGATTTGAGTATAGATAATGACACAAACAACTCGCTTTTAGGCTCTGGGCACTTGGAGAGGCGGAAACAAGTTCAAATCAACTCAAGGTATCTTTAGAGCTTCATTTTTGTTAAAGTTTCAGATCTGCGCTCTGCAGACTTCTATAGAAGTCTGCAGCCTTAGTAGACTTCTCTAGAAATCTGCTTGTCAACGCAAATGTTAGTTTTGTAGTTGGAAAATATTTGAGTAGACTTCCGTGGAAGTCTGCATATTTCTTTGATAACAAAAAAATTGTAGACTTCTAAAGCAGTATACTCTAAAAGACAGGTTAATTTTGTAGATTGACTAAAATACTTCACTCGAAGTCTACTTTACATATAATTTTTGAAAATGTGTATTTAGCATGTGTAAAATAACTTTTTTTTAGATCTTGATCGTTAATACGTTTATTTGTTAATTTCTTGTAGAGAATGGTGAACTTGCCGGTTGTTTATGGTGCATGAGTGATGAATGACAATTCATGGAATTTTGTTGTGGATACTCACAAAGGAGGAAGAATATTTTTTTGAGTGATGGTTGTATTGTGTACATGGTGAAACAGTCGAAATGGCATAAGATGATTATAAGCTGAACTTGGTTGAACTATCTTACTCTCTACCGAATTCAATGTTACAACAAATAGCTCTAGATCCCAAATCATGATGAACATCATTCACATTCTTATCTTTTTTGATCCAAGTTAGACAAACATGGTTCTTTTTTTTTGCCTGCACAATTCTTATTTAAATGATCTTAAGTTGAAGACTCAATTTAAATTCTATAAAATTTGAAAAGTCATTGTACATTGTACTGATCATATGCCATTTGGCTTCGAATATAGCTTGTGATCACAAATAAAAATATAAGCAATATTATAAAACTTTTAAATGTTAACAAAAGAAAAATATACAAAGTAAAACAAATAAACTACATTATACATGTTATTTTCTAATCATCACCACCAATCACCATCGCCAAATTCAGATAAAGAGAAACAGATGCAACATGGACAAGCATAAACTATCAAACTCCTTTGTAGGTAGAATCCATTCAGTAAAGTTGATTGTTTGCAATTGCTTGTCCGATAAGTTGAGCACTTTTAGCTTCTCCCTGCACAAGGAATCAAAAGAGACCTAATTTAAGCACCCATGAGCTATTATGTCTTTAGATTTGTAACAAGGAGAAACAATCCTCTATTATACCAGTGCACGAATCACCGCACTTCTCTTAATCTACATTAATAATACAATATCCTAAAAGAGAAATTGAAATTCAATCTATCTAATAGCCATCAAAACATATCCAAACTTACAAATATAAGCTCAAAAGAAGGAAAGTCTTGTATGATATTGATCCATACCTTCAAATACAACAACAACATTTGAAATCGAATCATGGCGTAACAAAGAAACAAACAATCAAAAGCCAAGAACACAATAAACCACAAAACACAATCTGAATTTCATGACTAATAATCAAAAGCCAAGAACACAATAAACACCAATCATGTCGTGTAGAGAATACAATCATGGATCAAGAAGAGAGCATAACCAGATCCTTTAAGAATATCCATTTCTTTGAGTTTCTTCCGTAAGAAGACGATCGAGAAGACGAAGCTGAACACGAAGGTGTCGTTTCAGCTGACGGCACGTTCTCGTTACTCTTCACTTCTTCTTCGTAGTCTTCTTGTAGCTTCCGTATACACTCCTTAACTTCTCTCTCTTCGGCGACTCCTTCTTTGTCTTCTTCCGTCCATTGATACGCTGAGTTTCAAAGCGGAGAGAGATCCAGCTTTCCGGTGAATATATATGCTTCTTAACTTCAGATCTGTTCCACGGTTAGTCATATAATCGTCTAACTTCGCCTCTTCGTCGTCTTCTTACAGATCTCGAAGCGGCGATAAGATCTGAGGCTTTAGAAGATGCGATGAGAACTTCATCGGTTTGATCTGGCCGTTAGAGAAAAGCTCTTCCACAGAAGTCATGGAAACGCCGCCTAAAGGACCACTCCTTGAAGAAAAACGAGACGAGAAATCAAACTCAAAGTCGCCGGAATGCTATGATGAATCTAGCTTCGGAATCTCCGATGGTGTAGTGGAGCATAGGAAGAAATGCATCGGACTCGACGGTGTGCTGAAGAAATAACCAGGAGGAGGACCACGACCAGGACTAGACGGAGCACTAACAAACGGTGTGGAGCAGACAAGTTGAGAGATCGTCAACTTGTGAAGATCGTCGGCGCTGAAACGCGGCGTTTCAGAGAAATCAACAAAGTCAGGCTCGCCATTGGCCAAGCTCTCAACAATAACCATTGTACTACACGAGAGAGAGAGAGAGAGAGAGAGAGAGAGAGAGAGAGAGAGAGAGA
>OVAN01005505.1:190-23366 GCA_900406275.1 Anastatica hierochuntica | reverse complement strand
TTGCGAGTAAAACCTTCCTCGCAATTCCTCCTGTTTCTTGTAGTGTAATTATTATCCTTCATAATTTATTGATACAATTTAACAATATAATTATTAATATTTAAGGGTAGGATCATTTTCCTGTGACTTGTGCAGTTGATCCTTGGACTGATCATGCCTCTGAATGGTGAAGGATACATTGTCATGGTTTGTGTAACTTGGAAAAAATCTTCTCACTTGCTTTTTCGATGCAATTTGACATCTACCTATACATCTACCGTACGAAGCAGAGCTTGGTGGTCATGTGCAATACAAGCGGATGTAACCATTTGAACGATTTTTCAAACATTTGAAAGGCAAGGCGAATAACAAAAAAAATCATGCAGGATCAATTGTTCAATCATACATAAATGATGAGATATCTTATTTCTCTGAGCACTACTTTGTTATACATTTCTACTGCTAGACGAAGAAGGTAAAAACTAATTAGTAAGTTTAATATATTATATAAATAATTTCAATTTTTTCCAATTATAGTAACAAAAATAATTTTTCCAGGTCAAGTCGAATGGATGGTGGTGAAATACCTGTATAACCAATACCGGTACTAGATATATTCACTCAAGTAGGTCGTCCAAGTGGCAAAGTTAGTAAATTTGATTAGATGAGAAAGATTAAAACTGTTCACATGCACATGTTTTGCGCAACTGTGATTATTTTCGTCCGCCTTGATAGGTATTCAGCGTCTTAATAATGTTTAAATCATTATTTTTAAATTAATCTTATTATATTTAAATTATTATTGTTGACAAAACAGCTTGTTAGATGCCAAATTCTATTCGAACGACCAGAACTTGTTGATGATAAGGTCTCATCGAAAAAAGATGAAGATTTCCATATATGTGTTTGGTAGTATGTACTTATTTACGTATATGTATTGATATATATCATTTTTCATTTGTTTTGGAATATAACTTGAATTTTTCGTATATACGTGAATACCATGCAAAGCCAAAAAAGATTTCCTGATTGGGTTCATGAAGTAGTGGAAGGTCCTGAAAATGAAGTCAAGTCTTGGACCATGTATTTTACAACAGTGTATTTGTTTCACTCGCGTGCTCACAAAATTACGAAAAAATGAATTATGGAGTATGCGTCCGAGGCAAAAATTATTCAGACGCATCAGAAGAAGATGATTTTTATCCTGACAAATATAGTCGAACTCCAATATCCGAAATGTTTAAATTTAAACACCACAATTTTACTGTGAATGATTTGGTCCGACAATTGGGAAAGAAACTTGAAGAGGAGAAGGAGGCATCATGGACATGCGCTCATCAAGAAAATATCAAAATTAAGAAACATTTATGGTAGATAATTTTTCAAGTTTTAAAATGCATAAAGATATACATGTATGTTCAAAATAATTTAATTTAATGAATGTGCATGTTCTCAAGTTGATCAAGTTTGTTATTTGTTGTATCCATACACAAACGACCTCGACACTTGTGGCTCATGGTTATGAACGTAAACATAATACATGATGTTCAAGGAAAGTTTAACGAAAAAGAACTCGTTGTATTACAGCACTGAAGATGATGGAATGGCAGGTGCGATTGAAGATATTGTTGTTGAAATTTTAGTAGAAGGAAATTATCGAATCGAAGAAACTGATTATAAAAATTGAAGACGCTAAAGTAGATGATGAATTTTATTATAATTTATCATCTTCAGATGATGAAGATGAGGAATAATTGTTTTTATCTTGTTAGTAATTTTATATATTTGAGTATTTCTAATGTATAATTATAATTTAATAATTTTTTCATTTTTGTGTTCGTGTTCTAAATGTCGTTGAAATATATAAAAGTTAATGATCCTATAGACAGGCTGAACTATGTGGCAATTTGGCCACAAACACTTGCATTCAAAATAGAGGTAAGCGGTTTAAATAGTATTTAGCTTAAGCTTTTGCTGAATATTTACAAGTTTTATAAAGAATCAAAAAAAACATCGCACAATAACAACATTTTGGCGACTAACATCTGAAATAGTTGCTTATTTGCTACGTTTTAGCAATTCTAATCAAATTTCTCCCCGAAATTCCAAAATACATACATTAATAAAGTTCATATGTATATTTTCCATATAGTTGATCTAATACATACAATGAATCATCACAAAAAATCCTAAATATTTAAAAATTCTCGTATTTTCAATTTTCGAATGACACTACACAATATTATATGTTTATTTGTGTTTCATATGATGTTGTATGTTTTATAATTTCTTAAAGTGTGTTATGTGTTTGTTGGATTTTCACTCTTTATAATAAAAAAATATGATTTACAAATAGATGATTGGTGATTGTGCATTCATATTTTCATGTAATTAGACATTATAAACTTTAGGGTATAGAGTTTCATTGTGACCCATAAAATAAAGCCCCAAAATGGTTAAAATTTGTCACTATTTTGTGACAATTTTTTAATTTTGGATGTTTTTCAGAAAAGGAAAATAAAAAAGTGTGTGTTGAGACCATTTTGTAATTGCATGTATTAGGCGGCAAGACTTCCCTCCACTCTTTTCATTTACATTAAAATCTGGACCACACAAACAAATATATAAAAGAGTAAAATGATTTCGCAAACCCTAACCAAAATCATCCATAGCTCTCATCTCTCATCTCTCAACTCTCAAACTCAGAAACTTTTAGCCATATCTCTCATCTCTCAAACCTTTTTAATCATCCCATTTCTCAAACCCAAGAAGAATCATGGCTGCTAGAGGTCGCGGTTGGAGAGGTCGTGGGAGAGGCGGTGGGAGGGTCGACGGTGGTGTTAGGGCCGCCGTTCGTAGATAATCAAGCGGTGATATCAGAGCCTCATCTCACTCCTCTAATCCTTCATCACAAGAGACGACATCATTTTCTCCAGCCCCATCAAACCCTCTTCCGATCCAATATCCAAACTTAAACTAACCACCGCCACAACCTCATGTTCCTCCATAGCAACAACCCCCACCACCTCATGTCCAGATGTAGCAACATCAATAACCTCCATTTCACGTTCCTCACCAACCACCACCTCCTATTCAGATGCAGCAACATTAGCAGTCTTCGATTCACGTTCCTCATCAACCACCGCCTCTTGTTCAGATGCAGCAACATCAGCAGCCTCCGGTTCATGTTCCTCATCAACTACCACTTCCAGTTAACATGAATTAGTATCAGCAGCCTCTGGTTTAATTTCATCAGCAACCACCGCCTCTGGTCCACGCTCAGCCACAACTGCCTCTAATTAACCTTCCCCAACAAGTTCCTCTACCTCAGATTCCTAATGAGGATCTACATGTGCATGACCATCAACAACTCTTGGATGACCTGTTAGCACACCCAGGCTGACACGATCTCCCCCGATTCCTGGCATGGAGACTCTATGGTAAAATCGGTTTCTTTTCATAACATATGACTTAAGTTTGTTGTTTGACGATCTCTTGTTTTGTCTTATGTTGAGTCTTATTTTTGTCTTAGATGTTGAGTCTTATGTTGAGTCTCATTGCTCTTTTTGTTTGTTGGTCGAATGGATCACACTCTGTAAGAAAGGACAAATTTGATAGTTACACATCTTTTAGTTTATGTTGTTGCGTTTAGCTTTTGGTATAGTTTGTTGAGCTCGAATGATATGATGCATTTGAAGTTGTGAATATCTTTGATGTTTGTAGTTTCAGACATTTAAAAGTTGCATAATGCTATCGTGTTCTTTAAAAGAAGTAAGCAAATGCTTATCCTGCAGTTTCTGTAAAATCTTGTTGCAACTGATCTTGCTCTATGTTTGTGGTGATTTATATATTTTTTTAATTTCTATTGATTTCTTTTGTTTTTTCACTCTCATGATTACTTTGTGATGTGATCACGAACCATGAGATCTTGGAGCAGCTAGAACCTGAGGAACTTGAAGCCAAGCAGCAGTTAGTAGCTGAGAAGCAATTGGATCCAGACGAAGCCTTAGGAGATTCATCCAGTCCCATGATACGATCAAAGACTCAACGGCTCAACCGTGTCGTCCAAACTATTATCTGACAGGATCCAGGTCGCTTAACGAGTGCTTGTCCAATCATATTGATCGTGATTCAAGCCTCCAAAAGTCGTCTTTAATGGAGGTATCAGGTCTTGCACTCTTTTCTAATCTCTCGGTTTTGTCCCCTCAGGTTTTTTGAGAAAAGTTTTTAACGAGGCAAATCTCGGAACTATTTTTTGAGCCCATTAATGACACTGAGGCCACGAAGACAAAGAGACGAGAAGATGATGGGTTAGCCATCCAATCCCTTCGAATTGGCATGGTCTTCTCTTGAAATTTGTAGTCTCTTTTATTTTTTGTTTTTTCATTTAATGTTACAAGTGACTCTTAGCCTATTTATTTGGCTATGTAAGGAGCACTCCTTCATTTGTAAAACTCATCCAATTTTCAATCAAACTTCTCTCTTTTGATTCTCCCTCTAGAAATCGAAAGTGCTTAGCCAATTTTGGAAGAATTCCCATAGTGAATCTAAGTCGAAAATCAGAGAGCTTTATGTCCCTCTTCGGAAGTTTCATACGATCCATCCCATCGATGTTTTGGTTCATCCTCTCGCATTAATCGAGCTCTTACTTATTTAATCCACATTTGGATTCTTCTGAGAGTTGACCGTTCGGCTTTTGCTTTGTTCCACCTTATCTGAACGTCCATTCATCCATCCGAACATTCGTTTATCCATATGATCATCTGACCATATAATCGTTTGTGCACCATCTTCTGAACGTCCCAGCCACGATTATTCGTTCAAAACTTCCGCCAACGTATCCGAACCATGACGACACAAATTCACTCCTAGGATGCGATCCTCCGTCCCACCGATGATCACATCAAGTGGTCTAAGAGCCGCTTCACGTCAAGTTGTTTCGGTTCCATCTATTTTACTTTACAAAATTTTATTATCATTCATCTTCTTGTGTGATTTTTTTTCTCGTGAACTTTTTACTCGGTTAGTCGTCGTTTTTATTTGCAAGTACCATGTCCGAGTCAGGTGGAAATAAAGCCCTTATCGCCGCTATCATGCCTAACATGGCAAAAATGATGAACGAGAAGTTAAATGAGAAAATATAGCCAACGTCCAAACGACCAATCCGATCACTGGGGATCCGACCGAAGACAACGAGATCTCACGACGGCTGAATACTATAGCCAAACGTCCAACTCTCATCGGCAAAGGCACCATGACCGTGATGAACGCTTACCACGAAACGCTTTATCATGTTTAAAACTCCAACTCCCTTCTTTTCAAGGCACGAATAATTCTGAAAAGTACTTAGAATAGGAAAAGAAGATAGGGTTAGTCTTTAACTGTGGTGAATATACTGAATTCGAAAGAGTAAAGGTAGCCCCATCGAGTTAAAAGACTACGCTCTGAGTTAGTGGGACCAATTGTTCACCACCCGAAGACGCGTTAGTGATTACCCATAGACACGTGGACCCATATGAAAGCCCTAATGAGGAGCATATCATCTGGAGTCATTATCATCATGAGTTGCAAATCCGATGAAGGAATCTCCATCAAGGAAGCTTATTCGTGGAGGGATATCACAAGGAAGTGGAAACCTTGATGCTACGGGCCAACATACAAGAAGATGCAGAGGCAACAATGTCCCGATTCAAGGGAGGCCATAACCGCGACATCATCGACCGCCTGGAAGTCCATCACTACGTGAAACTCGAGGAACTGTTCCACAAGGAGGCTATGTTCTAGAAGCATCTTAAACAAAGGAATTCATGACTGAACTACGAATCCTGGAAGCGGAGCTATCATGAAGAAGAAAGATTCAGTTACCCGAAAGATGCCAAGCTGATCGTGAAGCCGAAAGCCGAAGACCTTGACCTGAAAAGAAAAAGGCAAGTTACGATCTCAAGACATCAAGTGGTACAAATGTCATGGCCTTGGACACTATGCCAACAAGTGTTCGAACCGAAGGGACATGATTCTGAAAAACAATGGCGATTTCGAATCCAAAGAAGAGAAACCCAAAGAAGAGTCGTCCGACCATGAACATGCTATGAAAGGCGAACTGTTAGTCTATATGAATCCTAAGCGTCATGACTTCCAAAGGAGATAATGAGCAATGAGAGACTCTGATCCATTCACGATGCCTAGTCAAAGACAAAGTCTGCAGCCTGATCGTCGATCAAGGATGCTACACCAAAGTCTATTTGTCAATCGGGAAATACAAAGACGAAATCCTCTACGATGTTCTGTCCATGGACACTAGTCATATTCTACTCGGAAGGCCCTGACAAACCGACAGCAAAGTTACTCATGATTTTTCACCAACCGTCAGATCTTTAAGTTCAAAGGCCGAAAGACCGTCTTACTTCTCATGACGCCCCAGAAAGTCTATAAGGCCATATGGACATGAGAAAGAAAAACTGCCAAGTCCCGCCTAATTCTGCGTTTGAACCAACAAAATGTAAAGTTCTTAATAAGCCAAAGAGAAGTAACAAACCTAACTTACTCTTAGTGTTTAAATAGTTGTTCGCAAATATACGAACACGAAAACAGGCTATGTCTAGCAAGATGGGATATCTCTTGCAAGAATCCCAAGATGATTCACCAGAAGGGCGTCCCAAATATTTGCCGACAAAATCAGTTTTCAACTAGCTCCAAAGCAAAGAATCCGAGATATTTATCTAGACTTCAAGAATAGAATGAAGCTTAATATGCTATCTTTGGGTACATGCCAAACTATTTTGAAAGCTAAACTTTCTAAAAAGAAGGATTATGCTGATGATTCGAGCATCAACAAAGAGTCATTGGCCGAGCTGGAGTCACAACTAGTGAATCTTGAAAGTTGTCTAGGATTCAGATTTGACATAGGAGCACTCCAAGGAGCATACCTCTCCAACCAAAGCAACAAAAACGACTATTCTAGAAAGCTAACCCATCATAGCCTCATGAAGAATTAGAATCGACGCCAAATCTTCCCAGACTAGAGACTTATGAATTTTTCGATCCGGGTTAATCAAGATTTTCGCAATCTAGACATATGCGCACTTTCGAGACTATTCTGACCAAACCAGAAAGAATCAAGCTATGATAAAATGTGTTCCATATTCTTAAGTCATCAAGGAACCACGACAAACCAATTTGAGGCAAAAACAATTCAGAACTGAAAGTTATCAAGTCCGTAAATTGGTTGATCTTACGCTCTCTTAATTTTAAACTTTTCAAGTCTGGAACACTTCAAGCCTACATATGGTAACTAGAGAATTTTAAACATGCTAAGGTAAGTTTGTATGATCTTAATGATTTTCTTATTCTTGATCACATAGATATGATTCGCTATTCTTTGTCAGAAAAGCCCAATGAAGGTTTCAGGACAACTATGAAACACACAAGAGGAATCTGAAGGATAGAAGAGGATGAGTGATTCAAGCCACCTATTTTGGACCAGGATAAATATCAATACATCAACAACTTCATGCTGATCAAAGATGCACAACCTGATCTCAAGCCAAAACCGAGCAAGAACATTTTCGAAATAAGACTCGTACTCTATGATTATTTTATTTGTGCTATTTTGTTCTTTATTTATGCAAGTTATTTTGATTTGAAGAGAGCTTTGAGAAAGCCCAAGCTCATGCCGCGAATTGATTGTCCCTTCAACATCACCAAAAAAATCAATAAGAATTTCCATTAACGAGAATTGCGAGGTAAGCATAATCCAATTTAGAGCTTTAATAATTTTGTACCTTTTCTAGCAGATGCTTCAGATTTAAGGAAAAATATTTTTCAAGAGGAAGGGAATGATTTGATCACGGACTGTGAGGTCTAGGAGCAGCTAGAACCTGTTGAGATTCAACTCGAGGAGCAGCTCGTAGCTGAGGAGCAGATGGATTTAGACGAAGCCTTAGGAAATTCATCCAGTCCTATGACCTGATCGAAGACTCAACGGCTCAACCATAGCGTCCAAGCTATTATCCGACAAGATCTAGGCCGCTTGGAGAGTGCTTATCCGATCATATTAATCATAATTCAAGCCTCTGAAAACCATCATTAACGGAGGTGTCGAATCTTGCACTCTTTTTCCCTTCTCTCGGTTTTGTCCCATCGGGTTTTTCGAGAAAGTTTTTGAACGAGGCAAGCCCCGAGACTATTTCCTAAGCCCATTAATGACATCAAGGCCATGAAGACAAAGAGACGAGAAGATGAAGGGTTGGCCGCCCATTCCCTTTGAATTGGCGTGGTCTTCTTTATTTATTGTTTTTCATTTAATGTTAGGAGTGTCTTTTAACCTACTTATTTGGCTATATAAGGAGCACTCTTTAATTTGTAAAAATCATCCATTTTTCAATCACACTTCTCTCTTTCAATTCTCTATCTAGAAATCGAAAGTACTTAGTCACTTTAGGAAGAATTTCCTTAGTGAATCTAAGCCAAAAATTCGAGAGCTTTGATCCCTCTTCAGAAGTTTCATATGATCCATCGCATCAATGTTCGGGTTCATCCTCTCACCATCACGATTAAACAACTTGTTGCTTTAATTCGTGTTCAGATTTTTCTGAGAGTCCCTGCTTCGTTCCACCTTATTCGAATGTTCATTCATCCATCCAAACATTCGTTCATCCATCTGATCATTTGTTCATCCAACCATCCGATCATTTGTGCACCATCGTCCGAATGTCCACCACATGATAATCCGTTCTAGTCTTCCACCAACGCATTCGTACCATGACAACGCGAAGTGACTCTTAGAATCTGATCCTTCGTCACTCCGTGGATCACATCACTTTGCAAGCACATCTATTTTGTCATAGCTAGTCGAGTCTCATGTTGAGGCTTGTTTTTTCTTAGATGTTGAGTCATAGAAAGGATAAATATATTACTTCTATGATCTTGTGTATAAGCGGCTAATATCTTTTATGTCTATAATTTTAAGACATTTGAAACTTGTGGAATGTTATCTTGTTCTTTGAAATAAACATGCAAATGTTTATCTGATTTATAGTGTAAGACAGTTTCTACTCTATGTTAATGTGGTGGTCTACACATTCTTTGATTTCTTTTGTTATTTTAAGCACATCTAATTTCTTTTTTTTCATGTGATATGTTCGACCAAGACAAAGGGAAATTAGTCCAAGCTATAGCTGGAATCTTTAAAAGGAAATTTGATTGTTTGTACTTCAACTGGAAGGTCACGCCTATACACATTCAAGAAAACTATCTACGAACTTTTGCAATAAATTCAAATGATATCTGTCAAACTTGCAAATGTGTATGCGATAAGTTTTTGCAAATATGTGTTCAACATTTCAAATGAGTTTTACAAATGTGTATGTTAAGTGCTTAGTGCTTGTCTTATTTTGATGTGAGGTGTTTTGATGTCTTATGTCAGGTTTTGATGAGATGAGTTTTGATAATGCACTATGCTTGGTTTTGATGCGTAGGGTGATAATTTGAGTTTAGATTCTGATGAGTTTTGATAATGTGCTATGTCTGGTTTTGATGTCAAATGTCTTTTTTTGATAATGTCTAATGTAGATTTAGTTTTTGATATTGGTTTTGATCATGTCTGATTTTTGATTTTGTTGTGTTAGAAATTGCATATCAGATTCTAATGTCACTTTGTTTTGGCGTAGCGGAAGTACAATTAGAACATCGGAATTACCGATCTTGTCAAAGCAGAATTCCTCAAAATCGCAAAGAAAAGTATGAAGGCATCATTAGTCAAGCAAAAGGAGGTGATAAAAGGTCGTCGTGGATTGGCAAAACATTAAGAGGGAGTATGTGGCTCTACTGGGATACTAAAGAAGCAATAGAGAGGAGCATGAATGCATCAATATGAAGGTTTTGGACGACACAAGCATATATCCAGACAAAAATCATACCAGCAAATTCAACAAGAAATGGCAAGATATAATCTGATTTTTTTTCTTTTATGATTTTATCTTCATCACCTGAAACTTCTTTTTTCAGGAAGGGAAGTTGAAGTGTCTTGTTTCTTTAGGTGAAATGTTTCTGAAAACACATACTCGCGCTGACAGGAGTTTCGTGGATCAAAAAGCGAGACAAGTAGTTGAGTTTTATGAGAAGAATTTAGAGGATAGAATATCTGCAATGGATGTTGATGACTTAGGTTTAGACTCTTCTCAGCAATCAACTCAAAGGACACTTACTGTCGAAGAAAAAAATAAGATCTTTCTTCAGGTTTGTTCTTTCTTCTTAGCCATTATTTTTTTTACTATATAAGAATAAAAGTAGTGGACATTAGTTTCAATTAGTTTATACGTAGATGCTTCTGAGTTCTATTCACAATTCCGTGGCTCTAAAAATTTCAGAACTGTCTGGTGATAACAGACAGCTTGATGTGGAGATAAGAAAGGAAATTTCGGGACTGTCTTGTTCGTTATCAAAAATTTAGAAATTGTCTTTGTGTAGAGATTTTAATTATTAGCTAATGTGTAATCAATTTTTTGAATGTTTTCTTTGTGTTTTAATCTACTGTAATAGATAGGAAAGGAAACCGGTTTGGACTAGAACGACTTACGGAGATTGTGGACAATGCGCAATACCAAGAAAAATATGGAAGCTCTTCGTCTTTGTCGATTGCTCAACAACACGAAGCTGCTAAAAGGAAGCTTACAGAACAAGAAGTGGAAATTTCTCAACACGAAAGCCGGCTTGCAGGTTTGGAGATGATGGTGGAGTTTTTAAAAATATAGACCCAGCACTTGCAGTAGCGAACCCAACAGCGACCGACGCTGCAGCAACGAACCCAGCAGCGGTATTCTCCTCACCAAATTCAAGTCAGAACTGATGATTCTCTCCTCTCTCAGTAAAATATAACTTAAGACTTTAATTTGGATGATGGCATGTAACATTTTGGTATGTTTGTGTTATGAATCATAAACTTGTAAAGAGAAACTCTTTCAGTTTAGTATCAGATATAAAATGGTAATTTCTACTCTCTGAATATAGTTACTTCTTCATCTGCATTAAATAGTCGAGGCCACATCTTAGGTTTTCCTTCAGCTTCTCTAACACCATCGGATTCAGAGTACTTTCAACACTTGATGGAAGACTTATGAACTATCCACAGTTTAGGCATGTGATGCTACCAAACTCATGGAAAGAGAAGAGGATTGGGCAAGATCCTAATACAATCCAGATCGCGTACTTCTACTTCGTGATAAGTTGCCGAGAAAGGAGAAAGTGAATGGTTTTTGGCGAATTTCAGGATCTTGCAACTGAAAAATCAAACAGTGTGGCAAACTGGGAGTTCAGCAATGTCTGCATATCTGGTGTCCCAACCAAAGCATCGACAACAACACCTATCACATTTGCTTTCGAGTATATTTTAGATGTGGACTTGTGGATATGTATCGATTCAACGCAAATAACCTATGGGGAAGCCTATTATGATATCATAAATCAATTTTTCTTCCATTGTTTGAGATCGAGTCTGTGCATTGTGGAACACAATAGATATGGTTGATTGGAGAAGGAAGTTTCTAATTACATTAAGCAGTCGAAATAAAGTAATCATGTCCTTTTTGGATGAAAAGAAGAATCAAAAAATCCACAATTTCGCAATAACCGACAACAATTACGAATTTCTATTAACTTTCATACCTGAACCATATGACTCAGCTAAAAAACCTCTTTTTATTTCCCAAAGTCAGAGTTGGGACCTTCAAATCAGACTCTACGCTTTGATTTTGCTTTAGTGTTGGTCACCATTACTCTTGGTGGATGCTCAATAGAGTTTCCAACTTTTTCAAAAAGAAATGAATTGTTGGTTGATTTTTGCTTGCAATCGCACGCAAAAATATCACTTTATGGACTCGGAAAATTACATGAGAACAATTCGCGAATACCCTCGTTTGTCAATTACAATAAGTAAAGTCGCGATTTTAGGTCAACAATGATTTCTAGATTTTAAGACCTTCAAAGATCGAAGCACGGGATTCTCAAGCAGTACACACACTAGGAAGCAGACTTTCTTATTTAGCCGATTTTTCGATTCTCACTTAAACATCAGGAGTTGTTCTTCTCAACTTTTTTCCGATCAAATTTTAATTTTAATTTTATTCCTATTTCATTATTGTTGTTCCTATCTCTCTCTAAGAGATACACAAATTTCTTCCTTCCTCTCACTAATACACAGAGGCATTTTTTCAAAAAAAAATAAGAACTACCCTATTACTCATAAACTTAAAGACTACATTTTTTGAATTAAAATTTTAAAAACTATACCTGTTTTTGTTAATATCTCTTGTTAAACGTTCAAGAAAGGTAGTAAATATTCCTTCTGTTTTAATATATTAACTAGATTTGGATTCAGGCTTTCAAAATGCGGGATTCAATTTTTTGGAATAATCTAATACAAAAAGAGATTTTTTGGTAAAGGAGAAATACTTCCATTACTGAAACGTATTAAATATATGAAATGTCTATGTCAAAATGAAATTAGTTTCTCTTACCATATATTTATGTCACGGGTTAAAAAATGGTACGATTATAAAGTCAATTTTATTTATATTATCGTTTTCAGATTTTTTTATTGTAGAACTCATACAAAATTTTTTATAAATACATATAATTTTCTATATTAAAAATTCTCATAACCTTAATTTCCTTATATTTATACCTAAATTTTTTCCATGAAAGATATGCAATGTTATTAAAATTGTATCGGTTTGGGGTCGGATCGGGTTTGACCCGCAAAACCATAGCCGAATTATGTCAATAATAAACCCATAAAAATTAGAGCAATTAAAATACCGGATTAAGCCGGTAAAAAATCAGATACTGACGAACTGTTGAACCAAATTCGAATTGGACTTCATTCTTAAAATACCATCAAATTCGGTTGAACTCGCTCGGACCACATCGACCCACGATCCAAAAAATTATCCAGCTTGGTTACATATTCAATTTTAAAAGCATTGAATATTATACATATTTAATCATTTCAAAAATGTCATTGTTGTAATTGTTATATAGTGAACTTAAATTTTAAATATTATTTTTTTCTACAAGTATTTAAAGTAGAAAGGATAATTATTCACTAATTAAGTAAAGTAGTTAGCCGAATTAATGGGTTGAAAAATCAAGTTGTCAAACAATATATTAGGATGCATAATTAATATTAATAAAAAAAAAAAGTCTAAAATTTTGTGTATGATTTAGTAATATAGATATTAATTGTTCAAGTTTTTGTACACATTAGAAAAACAATTATATTGATTGTTTTATCCTTAATTCCTATATGGTTTTATTTGATTTACTTATTAGTGAGTAGAAGAAATAGAGATAATACTGAAAATTTTTATAAACATCGTATAGAAAATATGATACGATACTTAAAACATATGAACACCTAAAAGAGTGTTTATTTAGTTGGTATAGAAGCTTTTGATATCTCAGTTATCTCATATCATGGTAAGGCCGTAGAAGTTGATAGAAGTTAATAACAGTTTGTGCAAAGTTCTAGAAAATTATATAAGATCAAAATAGTACATGAGAGGGTTACAATCAACGAGAACAAACCCAAAAAAAAGAAAGAAATCCCAAATAATCTTTTAATAGAGTTATAAAACATGTTTCAGACAAGAGATTGAATCTGGATCGCACTCCGGTTTAGGTTTCATACCAAAGTCAGAACAAGAAAAATCTACCCAACTTGAACTTGCCTGCTGCAATTTAATCAAGCCTTGGCTTTGGCTTCATATTCATGTGGAGGCTGCAATAAAAGACGGATTCTTTCAGTTAAAACTTGAGAAACAGATGAAACTAGAAAGAGATTGATCTTATTTTCTTTACCATGAAAACTGCAGATATCATCTTTTGTGCAAACCATCTCATATGCATTGCTCTTTGAGCCGCAGCTGCCTCTTGCACAGAATTAAACCGCAGATACACAAAACCCGCGCTGTTCCTGCAGTTTTAACCGACCAATGTCACATGCCTATTAAAAACCCTCAAGACCCAAAGTATGAAAAGACAAATTTGTAATAGAAATATACGTACTTGTCTACATAAATATGATTGACTATGCCATACTTTGAGCATTCGTCCTTGACATCATCTCTGATATCAATATCAAAGTCAGGTTCCGTCTGCAACCAAATAGAAGTTTCATCATGTTAATAATAATATTACTTTTAGAAAAAGAGCCAGCAGCGCATTTACATAAGGCTGAGACTTGTTTTCTTTTCTTTCTTTTTTTTGCAGATCCCAGACAAAAAAAAAGATAATAAGAAGTCGTAAGAACCAACCTCGGTAGCAGGATCAAACATGTTCTTCAGTAGAAGACATTCACTTGGCTGACCAATAGGCTCTGTGACAAAAGAAGGGATTGCCGCTGTTGGAAGCACTGATGTGGGAAAACCAGGATTCCCTGCTTGATTAAGAGCTGTTCCATTCAGGGCCGGTACTCCAAGAGATCCCACAATGCTGCGGTCAAAGTCCACGTGTCAAAATAAAGAGAGACGCAGCGGGAAGTTGTATATTTGCGAACTAAATGAACAAAAATATGCATACAAGAAAGAGAGATATACCTCGTTGCAATACCAGTACGATCCAGCTTCTGCATAAGCAGAGCCCTCGATTGTGCATTTAAAGCCTGGGAAAGAGAGTCGTTAAAGAACAAGTATTAAAGATCAAGGAAACAAGGAGTACAAGGCTAAGGTTCTCTAGCTTACCAGACCGCCTCCATCATCATCATCAAAATCAGCAGATTTTGGATTAGCGTCTTGTGTACCAATATGATCAGCAACAGAAGAAACCTAAGAAAACAAATATTAACCACAATGAATCGGATACATGGAAGTCCAATCACTCATCATTGGTCCACAAGGGTTTCAAAACCCACCTTGATTGTCCGACCAGCAATCTCCAGTTTTCCGTTTAAGGCAATTTGTGCTGCCTTTGAATGTTCGAGTTGGGCAAACTATGGAAGAGAAACTAATATTAGTGAGGAATAACGAATACATATAGCACCAAGCTTATCTAAAAAAAGTGTTCTACTAACCTGGATAAATCCGAAACCTTTGCACTGCCCAGTTTCAAGGTCAAGTGGTAGTTGAACAAGCTCAACGGGACCAAATGGCTCAAATATCTGATGAGAAAATTTAGGAGAAAAACCAGTGGGAGAAAAAAAGAATTAATGAGAAACATACGCAAACATTTGATGTCTGATTACAAGTAATAAAGCCCCCTGAGAAAGCCATATATCAAGAAAACTCTTATACTGACAGTACCTGTCTCAGCTGCAACTCTGTCATGTTGAAATGCAAGTTCCCCACATACAGTTTCCTATCAACAGGCCCAGTTCCACCTACACCACCTGCACTGGTATTAGATTGTGCCAAATTCTTTTCAGCTTCAGAGGGCTTAACCATGACAGGTTGTCCAAGAAACAGTTGTCCAGAGAGAGCTATGGCCATTGGAACTGACATCACATCATAAAACTCAATATACCTGCACATCAAACAAAGAGATATACTTGACTTCAAGCACAGATAAAGAAAAAAGGTTACAAAGCATGTAACAAAGAAAAGTTGGAAACAAAAAAACTCTAGTGCGGGGATTCAAGCTGAGTCTCTTTTTGTGGGTTGGAGGCCTAGAGTAATAGAAAATGTTAGCCCATCATGATAAAAGAACGGAAATTAAATCTAAAACAGCAATAAAGACAAAAGCAAGCTCCTCCAACTGTGAATATCCCAAACAGACTGGGAAAACACCAGTGGCTAGAAGGAATCATCAAACAAAGAATCTGTATAAGAGTGATAGGCTGATGAAATCCCTCCTTCCAGATAGTGCTTGCAACGGAAAGTAACAACTGAAATAGGATTCAGGTTTTCTGACATCTACCTTGACCATGCAGAATTGATTAAACAAGTGTGCAAGGTATTGCCATCATCCTCATCATTATCGCATTGCTAGTGCATCTAAGAATACATTTAAATTGAATTCTTGAAATTGCAAAGAAAACTGAATATGCAGAACATTAAGCACCAAGTGCACATACAGAAAACTTAAGTTTAATAAAAACTGAAAGTAAAACATACCCGACTCCTTTTGATCGTCTTGAATTTCTGTCCATGATCAACCGCACGTCCCTCACCTGAAATTATATGGAACAGAGAAGAATAAGAACAGTGGAACATAACCAAGTGAAAATATAGCAGACATTTGATGAAAACATAAAGATTAGAAGGGAAAAAAATCAAAGAGCAAAAATTAATAAGCAGTACTTTTCAAGCCAACAGAAGAAGTCACCGAAGCAAACTAATCATTCTATTTATCGTATTGCTAAAGCCAAGAGCAGCTTATAGCGACATATATCATACTTAAGAAAATATACATCTGCAGTAGTGGATAGCATGTCATGGTCAAGAACATCAAAACAGCAACCATCAATGTAACCGGGAACACTCTTATACCTTCTCACCAAAAATTGTGACTCATGGAGTAATATTAGTACTTTGCTAATGCTATGGCCTAAAGTCATAACCGGAAAAGACAATTAACAAACTACAAAAGTAACTGACCTTGCCGGCTTTGGAGAAGAACTCATAAACATCTCTCTCAGTAGCTTTAAGTGGCATCTACAAAACCAGATAAGATGGCTTAATCAGTAAACTTTACAGTGTGGGTTGTTTCTGCAATCCATTATTAGTAATCCAATGTTAAAGAATCTAACCTGATATGCAAAAACCGTTCTTTGGTCTCTCTCTGGATCAGCTTCAGGCTCGTCTTTCTTGTCCTTATATCTCCTACAATCATGAATCCAAAAACTCAATTCATTATTTACCCACAAAGTTTGACAACTACTAAAGGCATAACAAGGAACAAACCTGCTTCCTCTATCCAGTAATTCGCGTTCCCTCTCCTCCCTCCGAGATCTACTGCTGCTTCTCCTCTCTCTTCTCTCTCTCTCCTTCTCCCTCTCTCTCCTCTCTCTGTCACGAGATTTCTCCCTATCGCTCCTGTCTCTCTCCTTGCTACTCCTCTCACGATCTCTCGATCCTTCTCTAACCTTATCCCTATCTCTCTCACGGTCTCTGTTACTCTCTCGGCTGCTCCTGTGCCTCTCTTTATCCCGATCCCTCTTCCCTTCGCCGTTCTCTTCGCCGTCTCCACGAGACCTCTTACTCCGGCTGCTTCCTCGCTCCTCTTCACCGTCTTCGTCGTCATGCCTCCTTCCTTCTCTCTTCCTGTAACTCTTATCGCTCTTCTCGTTCCCACTCTCTTCCTTCTTCCTGCTCGATCCATCTCCTTCCTCAACCGTCTTCTCGAGGTACTCGTATTCGTCAAACTCCATTCTCGTCAACTCGTAGATTAGGGTTTTTGTAAGGGTTTCGAATTGGAAGAAGCGATTAAAGGATTGTCTCTGCCTGTTGGATCGATATCTAGAAGATAGAGATGGAGACGACTCGTAAATTCTAAACAACAGCGAGGTTATAAATGGTACTTCACAACACAAATCCGCGGCGTTACTTATGGGCCCCATATAGTTACGACCAACAAGGCCCATTTAGTTAACCCGACAGGCCCATTAAAGTTTTTTGACGGCGGCCTATTTAATTTAAACTGTTAATACTTTCATAAAATATTTTTTCCTTACCTTTATTCTAATTTGTTTACGATATGTTTGCTATATTTTTCGAAACACGAACAGCTTCTTTTGGTTCAGAAATATTCCGGTTTATTATTTAAATCGGGAGTAGCACAAACTTCAAACATGCTACTTTTTAAAGTCTTTTTATCAATGAAAACATTGTTGTTGCGGAGTTTTATCTCAAACAAAGAAGCTAAAAAAGGGCAACGAAGATCCTGAAAAGTTTTCATGAAATGAAAGATATAAAGAAACATGTGTTCAAGGCTTGAGTACGGCTTTGTGAACCATAGTCTCCTTGTGTATCTGATGGCAACTCTTTTCCACAAGATCTAAAAGCTTCTCCAGATTCACCGCCCACGAATTGAGTATCTCGTTGCTGTCCTTTGCGACCTGGAAGCACACGATTCCTGATGGTCTGTCTATTTTTGCAATCAGTGCTTTCGACACAACCATCTCCGATAGATGCTTCTCCGCCTCCTGAAAATCGCAAATCCCAACCATTACAATTTGTATAAATAAACAAGGTTATGAAAGCACTATATAAAATCATACCTCGATGCTGAGGCATAAAAGCTCCGCAAGTCTCTTTAAGGTTATCCTTGAATAGTACTTTGAGACAACGAGGATATTCTGCAGAGAAAATCGAAAAACTTATAACAAGGAATCGCCGATGCCAATGACAATGATTCTCAAGGAGAGTCTTACATGTTCAATGATTCTCAGTTTCAGATCTTCGCCAGCTTTCTCGCCCAAAGAACCTCCAACCATGCTTTTTTCTTTCTCAAACTCATCCTTGTATTTGTTCCAGAGAGATGTCCATTGAATAACTTCCATTGTCACTACCTGTTTTAGAAGCATCCTGCAACAAATTATATAAAACATAAGAGACTACTAAGAACCCATGTGAAACCAGAAAGAGTAAATTTTAAAAAAATTACTTGAAGTCGGGAATCTCCGATAAATTCTTGTCTTCCAAAGTAGCATTGAGCAAGCTTGATTGCATTGGATCATGAGGTGCCAAGACCAAGAACCAGCATATCTTCCTCAGGACCTAATATTTGAAAATCAAAAGATCATTTATTCTAAACTAACCATAGAATGCATGTATAATACTAAACTTCCAATCAGGGGTATGAGCCTTACTGGGATCCACTGCTCTGGGGTTTCTTTTACAGAAGGAATATCATATATGGCCTTGTAGCAACGGCAGATCTCAAGGTACTCATTGTTATGAGAATAATACCTACATGGTTGAATTAGCACATATAGTTGTTAATAAACAAAAATTGAGAACGCCACGAAAATCAATCATGGTACACAAGAACTCGGCAGAACCATTTATATGGAACTCATGTCATGAATCGTCAGCCAGGGGGACTGAAAGTTTTGACACCACAGGGGATCCGTCCAACTTTTGATAATGTCCAACGAGAACACATGTAATATACGAATTTAACATGCTAAGACAACTGATGGCAATACAAATGAAGACTATGGAGGCCTTACCGTATCATCAGCTCATAGTAAATTCTTTTAAGCTCCAACAAGGATGGTATATCAGCAGGAGCCTCCTCCACAATGTTCTCACCTTCCTTAGGTTTCTTCTTATCTTTTTTTGTATCTGCATCAAACACTCTAGGATTGATCTTCCTAGATAAGATTTGTGCACGGACAAAATCTTGACGATCCAAGCACAACCGGACCTTTAAAGTTAAACCACCAGTAGTTAGCACATAGATGGAAGTACCATTAAATCTTAAAAATGCAAGAAAAAACACGTTTCCATACTTGTTCAAGGATAAATGCAATTTTCTCAGTTTTTGCCATTGCACCAAATGTCTCCACCTGTTTTCCATTATCACATTGCAGGAGTTAACAAATAAAGAAGATATTCATGAGAGATAACAAAGACAGAAATACTTACAGCAACTTCTTGCATAAGATCTGCGGCCTCAGCTATCTGACCCTGGTCTTCCTTAATCTTAGCAAGCTTCTTGGTCAGACGTGCCCTCTCGATTTCAACATATATCTGTTCATGCAGAATTAAAATGCAAACAGTTACACAAAGTGATAAAGACACGATAAACATAATATCACTAGCTTCTTAGTTCTGCACCTTTCCAGCAGATACATTGTTCAACGTCTTGATAAGCTCTATCCGAGTTTCAATGTCTGGTGTCTGATCGATATACTGCATCGCTTGCTGCACCATGGATTGCACAGCCTACACATGGAGTAGTTCACAGAATATAATTTACAGATGTTTAATTTTCACCTTGTATAAAAGTAGTCGTACGAAAAGGTTAAGCTAATTCTGTTCCTTATGAAGATACTAGAGAAAGAAAGCACCCAAAGCAAAAGTAAACCAAAAAAACCCTGAAAATAAAGCTAAAGTTTAGTAATAAACTGAAACAAGCACAGCCATCACTATCTGCACTAACCTAAATTAGCATTAAAGCCAACAGTGAACTTTGATCTTTGATAATGGTATACCAAAATTATAAGAATCACAAAAGCAACCTATCACATGAACATAACAGTGAGTCCTCCTGAGTTTTGTGCTGATGTTCTTTATTTATCTCCAAGATTAGGGTTACCAAACACTAGGCCTATTCAACTTAAAATTCAAATGTAGAAGATATCACAATTAGAACTGAAACAAGCTTACAAACCTAAGAAACATAAAAACTCAAATCGAAAAATCTTAAGTTCGCTAAGAGCTCAAACCACAAACTGATAAGATCCTAATGAAATCGAAGTACCTGTTTAAGCTGACCACGTTTCTTAGACAGATTAAGAATCTGCTCGTTGAGAAGTTTCCAGTCTTTAGCTTCGTAACAAAGCTGGAGAATCTCAGTGGCGGCTTTCCTTGTCCCTGCGACATTCTCAGCGAGTCTCATCTGCTTCTCTTCATTCAGAAGCCGATCTATCGACGCCTCAAGGTTCCCTGTGTCTCCCTGAAATCCACACTGCAACGTAATGAGATGCAAAATTCGAAACGAGGGAAGAGAAAGAAGAAAAAACTAATATCAGATCTGAGTAATAAAGAACTCGCCATATCGCAAATCAACAATTGAAAAGCAAGAGTAGTTGAAATTCCGGTGACGGAACGGGAAAGTTTAGACTCTAG
The DNA here is from genome assembly GCA_900406275.1 of Anastatica hierochuntica. Taxonomy (NCBI): domain Eukaryota; kingdom Viridiplantae; phylum Streptophyta; class Magnoliopsida; order Brassicales; family Brassicaceae; genus Anastatica; species Anastatica hierochuntica. Next base: position 2,601 of record OVAN01005505.1, on the reverse strand, counting down.
GGAGAGAGAGTAAGGAGACGATATTGAAGAGGTTATGGAGTTGCCGAGCACAGGAAAAATTCACAGAGTCCCAACCCCTTGAACAAGAAAGCTTAGATTCTTCAGTCGATAATGGGCCGATAATGGGCCAATAACTTTTTCTTTTGTGCTCCGAACTGATTGGTTTTGTTTAATTTGTTTTGATAATTCCGGTTTAATATTTTGGTAAGCAATTAATAAGGGTGGACACAAGACAAATAGGGCATACTTCTAAGTGTCAAGCTCATAGCTCATGAACCAGCTCAATTCGACATGATTTGAGCGAGTCTGAATTTTATTTTTAAGACTCATTTAATAAATGAGCTTAATGATTTAGATTAAATGAGTTGACGAGTTAAGTGAGCGAGTTCTAAAAGTTCATGAGCTAGTTCACGAACAAAAAAATTTTTGAACAATTTAAAATTATGTTTATGTTATATATTATAATTATAGATATATGTGAAATGGTATCAATAAAAAATATTTAAAACATATTAAAAATAGAAATTATCCATTCAAGTTTAACCTAAATATATATGAAGTAATATCTATCTAAAAAGATTATCAAAGGTCCATCTCAAGACTTTATTTTGTTTTTAATTTTATTCTATTTTATCCATGAACTTCGACATAGACGTAGTAGTTCAGTGTTGAGATTTTGATATTTCTTTATATTTGGATTTAGATTTTTTCGTATTTGGATTCACATTAATAATTAAAATTTTGGACTTTTTACAACTTCTTATTGGTTGCTATATTTTTTATTAGCTAAAAATTTTATTATTTAAGTATTTTATTTATAATATTAACTCACGAGCGAACTCATTTAGCTCGCGAGTTTAGTGATCTGAGTTTAAGCTAAGGTTTGAAACTCATATAATAAATGAGCTGAGCTGAGCCGTAAAAGATGCGAGCTGATGACGAGCTGAGCCGAGCTGAGCGAGTTAGCTTATTTTGACACCCCTAGGCGCATACTTGATACTAGACTTACCTTATTCAAGTTATACAAATTTATATTTGTATTTACCTTGTTGTTTTAAGTACTTGCTCAAAAATATGTTATTTTGCAATTTATTTGTCTCGCTTTTGCTACTTATAAGTACTTACAAATTATTTGCAAGTGCTTGCGAATATTTGAAAATTACTTACTTATTTATATTTTTCCAAAGAAAGATTCGAGAGTTTTTTGTTTATTTAGAAATAATTTAATTGAATTAATTTTACAAGGAAAAATTCATCATATATAAATTTGTTTTTGGATGTCATGTATTTCGTAATTTTAAATCATTGGAATATTATCATCTTATATTTTTGAATTCACAAAATAAATAATTCCATTATATATTATATATATATATATGTGTGTGTGTGAGAGAGAGACTATATAATACTAGGGAAAATTGCTAGTTTGTCACGATTTTCCCTACAACATTCAAAAATGTCATTGCTATAATTAACTTACATAAATGTCATGATAATCGAACTATAATTACTGTTATACTCTTAGCATATTTTTTAACAATTTGGATAAAAAAATTAAATGTGCATCCTCTCGTCTCTCTCGTGCTCTCGTCTCGCTCAACACAAAAAATCTAGATGTTTAACTTTGATTTTGTTCAATTCCACATATAATAGTTGATAAGAACATGCTCATCTCGCGACTGAGTATTTCATGGTTTTTATTTCCTCTTCGATTTTTAGTAACTCTATGATTGTGAGTATGAGCTCGCCGCACTCAACCAATCATCGTTGGAGGTCTAATGCCCTTCTCTTTCGCTGAGAAGACGGCGAGATTCAGATCTTTCGGCTCTCACATGCCCTTTTTTCCGCTGAGAACCCTTCTTATGTCACGGGTAAAGGTTCTTCTCTCGCTCTGATGGGTGCAAGAAGGAGAAGAATACACTAATCCTCCGCAGCTGCGAAACCGAGATTTATCGCTATGACTTCTAAGATAAAGTAAGTTTTTTCTAAATTCTAGTCTCTCGTTACGTCGATGGACTATTTCGTCATTTCGACTTCCACTATGGGTTTATCTGAATTCTGATATCGAACTTCCTCTGTGAATTTTTCTTTGTTAAAGATTGTGTAGATCTCATGTGTCTGGTTTAGGGTTTAACATTATTAACTTTGTAGCACATGAGCACATGGGCACATGAGCACTAGCTGGAGCAAGACTCCGCGTTCCGCGATCGACGAGTGGTTCATCTCTTTTGCGGTACTTTGTTTTTTCATTTTAATACTATAAACTAATTAAAAAAGTTTTTACTAACTTTTTTTTTCAGCAAACATATAACTGGGAGTACTCTCAGACGGAGCGGATCTGAGAAGAATTTGAGACAAAAGTCAAGGCGCGGCTCCCCGATCAAGTCGGTCGGTGGAAGCGGAAGTGGCGG
>OVAN01005504.1:0-23368 GCA_900406275.1 Anastatica hierochuntica | reverse complement strand
AAACTAAGTTAAAACACACTAAAATATGCATGAAATTGTATGTACATCACCCATGATCGAGACACTCCATTGGAAAAAGTTGTTCTCATCAACGAGCCCAGCAGAGAAACCATCTACAAGTTTCTTGCATAGATCTGAAGATAAAAACCAACGATTAGCGAATAAAGAAACAAAATTCACCTTGATCAATTGAGACCCATCATCGAAAATCAAACAATCAACCAAAAAGAAAGAGACAAATCGAAAAAGGCGAAAGAGAAATCCTAGATGAATCGGAAAAGATAATAACTTTGAGCTGCTTCTGGAGAAGAAGGCTTGCTTGGCCGCCGCGGCGATTCTCCTTCTGAATCGCAGATCCAAGAGAGAGAAAGAGAGCTGAATCATAGCCCTAAGAGAGAGAGCAAAAAAAATTTTCCGCGAAAGAGAGAGAGAATTGGGAACAAAAAATTTTTTCTTACAACACACCTAATCATAATGTGACAAGTGTTTTAGATATGGATCCAAATATATCTAAAATTAGAACCGTATCTAAGCATTTTTCATGTTTTTTCTTTTATAAAAACTCTATTAATCACTTAGAAACCCCTTTAGAAACTCACATAGAACCCCTTTGGAGATGGTCTTAAATGAGAGACTCGTTTCTATTTAAGAAACCTTCCCTGACATATGTCATGTTTTGAGTGATTATATCATTTTTATTTTTATTATATTAATTTTTATATTAATAAAATAAATTGAGATACTCTTGTTAAAGTATCTTGCCGTTAATCATCTATCTTATTAAAAGGGAAGACATAGACATTTTCATGTGTTATTTTTTAAAGTGAACATATTTTAGAAATTTTATTAAATGTATCTAATAAATTAATATAACTCTAATTACTCATTTACATATTCCAATAAACATATTAGAATATTCCAATATTCTTTTCACATAATCATTTACAAAACTATAAACCAACACAATTTAAAATCATCAATTTTCATCAAATTTAAACATAGTTTGTTTTCAAATTTAAAATAAATCAATAATTTTAAAATAATTATATTACAATATTATTATTTTCTAAAAAGAAATTGTTACAAAAATTCAAAAATGTCATAAAATGATAAAATTTAGAAAAAGCTATACAAATTTATAAAAATAATTTATATAAACTATAAAAAAAAATTAAGTTTAGTCATCTGATGTTTTTTTAAAAAATAGTCTAACGGGTTTGTTTTACGGTATTTCGGGTATCGAATATTATCTGAGCTTAACCCATACGAGTATCCGCGGAAATCTGAAAGTTCGAAAATCTAATATCTAAACCCAAACCCATAATTCGATATAACTGAAAATTCTAAAAGTTTTGAACTTGAACCCGAATCCGAAACTCGAAATAACTGGAAATTCTAAATTCGGTACTCGAAAAATATAAACATAATTAATAATATATAAAATATTTACAAAAACCCGCGCGGTTGTGCGGGTCAAACTCTAGTGCTCTTTAAAAGCACTAACACCTATCCCCTTACTATTATTTGAGAAGTCACTTTAGTAAAAAAAAAGCTGATTTGTCAGCCCCGCATTCATTTTTACAAAAAAATGATGACATGTCCACTTTAAAATATGACATGTCTAGTGAAAAAATATGACGTGTCTTTAAAAGATGATATATACATGTTATTAGATTTTATGTTAAAATATTAGAATTCTTTTAACTAATAATATTTTGAAAAAAAATTCAGACCGCATAAAATGTATAATTATATTGGAATAATATATGTTGACATAAAAATGTATAAATATATTGGAATGCAATATATACTTAAATAATATATACATCATATTTTATATAATCATATAACTTTTGAACTCATTTGGAAATATGACAACTTTTTATATACATTTTTGCTAAAAAATAAAGTGAATAAATTCAATCCTATACAATTTTATTTTAGAAATAAAAATATACATATATAAATAAATTAACTAATGATATTTTGAGAAACAATTTCAGACCACATAAAATGTATAAATATATTGGAATAATATATGTTGACAAAAAATGTATAAATATATTGGAATGCAACATATGCTTAAATAATATATATGCATCATATTTTATATAATCATATAACTTTTGAACTCATTTAAAAATATGACAAATTTTATATAAACTTTTGCTAAAAAATAAAGTGAAAAAATTCAATCATATACAATTTTATTTCACGAATAAAAATATACATATATAAATAAAATACATTAAATATTATCATACAAAATGCACAAACCAATAATTTATAATTAACAAGATTTACTAACACATCAATCTACCTTAATACATATTTAAATAATATACAAAATTTTAGAAGCTAATTATTATATTAAATATCTAAATATATTCATAGTCCGCGCACGACGGAGACGGATCATCTAGTAGTTATTATAGATATTCACGCTACACCGCGATACTTTTTATATATATATTTTTGATTGCTTAAATTTTTTTAATTACCACCTTCTAATCATAAATTTAATATTAACATGTTAAATAGTTAAATATATAGTAATTGTTAAAAATGGAACTATATATGCATAACATTTTCTATATATATATATATATATTCTTTTTATTTTTTATATTTTATTGGTACACAAAATTTATCTTTAATATTTGAAAAAATATTAGATATAAACTTTATGAAGCATTCTAAAACTAAACCTATTACTATTTCTTAGTTCGTTGCAAAAGCAACAAAGTAATTTGAAATTTTTTCTTCTTCAAACTATTTCTAAAGCAAAAAGAAACATAAACTTAAATATTCGTTTTGATATTTTTTATAATTCAGCCGTAAGCACATTAACATTGAAAAATAATAATTTATTTTTAAGATATTCGTACACTATAAACAAATTTACCAAGAACAAACCATTTTAGATTACTAATCATAAATTTAAAGGTTACTTAGTTTGTTAGTTTTATATTCAATGATAATACCTTTTGAATTACACTATATATTTGAACTTATTGACCACTAACAAAAAAGAATTGTCTTAAAACTTTCATCATGTTTTAAAAATGAATAATTTTTTGGATATTTAGATAACTATTAAGGCACATTATTTAAATATTTAAAAATAATTAATTTTTCCTATTAAATATCAAAAAAAATTAGAGAACTTAAAAACTTAAGAGATTATGGTGCATATTATATTCAAAATAACTAAGAGGATCATGCACTTTCATTTTGAATTACTATTATTATCGTAGACACCTTTCAAATTTTTTCTTGTTTTCTTGTAATCATCCAACTAACTTCGAACATATTTATGCACATTATTCTAGGTGTAGGTTTATTATCAATGTCAATCTATATAAATATATGAATAACATACTCAAATATAACTTTATAAAAACCTATATAATATTACTATAAACATTATAGAAATATATGTGACAATCTATACTATTATTAAATACGAAGTCAAAAGCTGACGTGTCGTCATACAGAGGTCGTTGGTGACGTGGCGTCGCCAGAAATTTCGCCAAAAAAATAGAAAACGGTGGAAAATACGGTGCGCGTGACGTGGCAAGATCTGGAGCATTCGTTTTTTAATTTCTTGTGTGACGTCGTCGTATCCGATCATTATTTTCTACCAACTGCTTTTAGACTGTTTTACCGATGCGCGAAATTATGTATTTATCTTTTAAAAGAATTTTTTATTTTCCGGCCAATCAAAAGTTGACTACGCTCCGAGAATTTACGTGTGCAATATTCGCGATGGTTATCTTTTCTTTGGTCTTTATCTCTTTAAATTTTTTTTACTCATTGATCTTTAAACCCTAGAAGATCTGCTTATATAAGACCATCTCCATTGGAAGCTCAATGGAGAGGTTCTCACAAAACCCAAGAAAATAAAGAATTAAAATAATCATATTTTTAAGATACTGGTTCGCTGAGTATCTCTGCCAAGAGACTGTCTCTTAAACCTTTCGCGGGCCCCACGACACGTGGCAGCCCGCGATTGGTTGTTTAATAATTATTTTTTTTTTTTAAAGTTAAACGAAAAAAATAATAAACTATTATAAATGGAGAGATGGCGAGCTCCCCCTAGATTGCTAATGGGGATGTTCTAAAGAGCTAGTGCCTTTCTTGCTTTTTACAACTCAAAATATTTGCTAAAAAATTCATCTTTCGTTTTTCAATTTTTTTCTCCCTTTTAATGATGTTTCGTGTAAGTCATTATTTTTATTAATACAAGAGCAAGAAAATTTTTCCCATCCATCCATAAAAACTCTGGTTTTTGCTTTANTTTTTTTTTTTTTTTTTTTTTTTTTTGCAGTATCCAGAAACAGAGACGGCATACACATACATCAACGCATGCATTCGTACATATATGCATGCATATGCATTCATACATACGTATGCAGGCATACACACATGCATATTTACTTTACTTGTATATATGGATTGTATGGATTGATAGCTTCACACTGGATCTTGGAGTTTGTCATTGTTACCGGTGATTCACTCTTCTTATTTTTATTTTGAATTTATTTATCTAGAATATGGCAAGTCATAGAGAGAACTAACACACAAGTTATTATGAAAAAGTTCAGAGCAAGCAAAGTGGATAAGGTAAAGATATAAGATATCACATTTTTCGGTAAGAGATCACAAATTTGGTGGTATGTTTCTTCTTTTTTCTAATGTTGAGCATTAAACACGTGATTTTCAGATTTTTTTTCTTTTTTTTGTTAAGGTCAAGTGTTTTCCCTTCTGTCTATAGGTCATTGGAATGTTTATTCACGGTGCGGGTGCCTCGTATGAAAACATATACAGAGTGCAGATACGAGTCTCATCTGACTTCAAGAGAAACTACATCCCAAAAATCTTGCTTTACAACAAAGTGATGAACATCCAAAACAACATGAGAATACTAAGACGAACTCTTACCAATCTATATCGAGATGGCGAATTGAAATCCAAGGGGAATATGGAACTTCCGGGAGTGGTGAGCCATAGCAATATACTAGAGATGCAAAAGAGGTACATCCAGCCAGATTTAAATGGTTTAACTTCAAAAGAGGTATGATTCATGGACTTCGTTCGGTCCGTTAATCACATATCTGGGTAAAACTGGACCCAGAAGCATGAGGATCCCTCTGAATGCTACAGTATCAAGCGCTTATTCTCAATCAGGATGGATTCTTCCTCCACCCAGGTCTGACAACGCCTTACAACTACACATTTATCTCTGCAGTATCTCGCTACCAGCAAACTCTACTGAGGATGATTCGTACTATTGGGAAGTAAATGGTATAGCATCTGACAAGTTTGTCTCCACCACCACCTAGGAGGCTTTGAGGCCGAGAGAACCGACAAAACAGTGGCACAGCCTGGTTTGGTTCAAGGGAGCTATCCCAAGAAACGCTTTCCACATGTGGGTTGCTCAGATGGGTAGACTTCCGACGAGATAGAGACTTTATGCGTGGGGACTACAAGTCCCTCTGAGTTGCTGCCTCTGTTCTCACTTTGAGGAAACCAGGGACCATTTACTTCTTCGATGTGAGTATAGTGTCATCATTTGGAACTCTATCCGGTCTACACTGAGATTGCCTCAGCGCCTTTTCCTTTCCTGGGAAGCATTTACGGCTTGGACAAGTTTAAATTCTGATTATGCACCGAGCATTCTGCGTAAAATTTGGGCTCAATCGGCCGTATATCACTTATGGAAACAGAGAAACGAAAGGCTTCACGGTCAGCGATCAACTTCTCCACTCCTTATCTTCAGAGACATTCACCGGGAAGTTCGTAATACGATTACGGCAATAAGGTCAACAAACATCTACAGAGACTTAATGAAATACTGGTTATACTAACTGCTCCTCTACTCTGAGTTAACTGTTTTCTTCCTTGTGTTTTAATTTTTTTGGGCAAGGAGAAAAAACATTACTTTGTAAAACATATCATCTAATGAATATTTACCTTTTACCAAAAAAAAAAACTTAAAACTAGACGAATTGGCTAAGATTATCGTCGCACTACAGAAAATGACGTTTAAAATTCAATGAGTAATTTTAGGGACACATCAACAAAAATAATCAATCAAAATATTCCAATTTAATATTATATGCGTGGTGGAAATCTTAACAGTTTTAATTAACTTTTAAATATAGATCTAATACATCTCATACAAAATTTAAATCCAGTTAAATATATGGTTAGATCTAATATTTGTATCAAACAAATTAATGGATATTTTCGAATCCTAAAATAAATGAAATAGTGAAACAATTATCGTACATTCAAATTCCAAAGCTAAAATATCTTTTTTAAGAAAATAAAAAGTAATCGCAAAATCTCCATTCGAATTTTCAAAACCTAATATAATTTTTCATTTTTTCACATCACATATATTTGGTATTCGGTATCATATTACACAGATTGTGAGAGTTTTTAAGAGCAATAAACTTACAGTATAAAATATATCTCAAATATTCACCTAAAACATATTTTATCATATTTTAGATATGTTTGGTACTAAAAAATCGAATAGTATTTATTGTTTTGGGTTAAAAAATGGTTTGAACTGAGTTAGAACATAATAATTATCGTATTATTTGAGTTTATTTACTTAGATAATTCAGATAAAACCAAACCATTTAATGTTTTAATACTACATCGATTTTCAATTCAATTTTGAAAATTTGCATGAACCTTAAGTAATCCAATCCGAACCAGGAAATGACAATTTTTTATACGAGCTCCTACTAACTCCACCCTAAACACCTGGACCTAAAAGAAACATAACTGACTTGAACCGAAGACACGAATGTTCCCCTCTAATTTTGTATTTAAAACTTGAATGTCAAACTCAACTTTTAAATATACATAATTGTATTAGAGACATTAATATTATAATAATATATATTTTTTTAAAAATCTTTCAAAATGTTACCCGTATATTATGTATAGCTTATCATTCTATTAAAAAAACACTATAGACATTTAAATTTTCCAAACAAATTTAATAATCCCGCGCTTGGCACAGATCAAAGGCTAGTTTAGCTTAATCAATGAACATGTGCATACTTTTCCTATCTTTCTCTATTTTTCATTTATCTTTTATATGTTTTGTTATAACAAAATTGATTGGTTTTATTCTTTATCATGTCTATAATTTGTGATATGATCAATACTTATATGTTTTACTGAATACTAAATAGGATTCTAAAGTTCTCTTTGTATATTTATTAGAGAAAAACAAAATCACATATGATGAAGTAATCAAACGATTTTCCACCATGAAACAATGTGCTCGGACTCTTTGTTTTCTTTGGATGCTAACGTCGTTGTTTTGTGCATTTTCAAAATCTCAGTAGATTCATATCCAATCTGAGAAGCATATTTGATCAAATCCAATCAGATAATGCATATTTGAAGTTTTTGAATCACAAAGAGAACTTGAAAAATGTTTTATTGCTTCTGTTACTAACATTTTCATCCTCAAAACTCAGTAAATGTATAATCACTATGTTACTTTAATTTTTTTTGTTGCTAAAAAACTATATATGGATAATAAAGATTGATGTAGTTTCTTGTATCATATGATACCTATCTACGCTCTTTAAATTTAAAATGTGCAAGTTTGATAGGAGAGTGAGTAACTCAATCAAAAAAAATGTAGACATATCGTTAAGATCGGAAACGAACAACCATTACTTTTAGATAAAATATCAAATTCTCTTTCTCCATTGTACATACAAAGAGTAAAATAATAATTATATACAGAGACAATTCGATGAACTGAAAAGAGAGAAGATGAATTCTTTTAGCTAAGTTATTGCATTAACATAAAAGATAATTTATCAAATCAAATCATGCTCGTGCAAGGCACGGACCATCATCTAGTTATATCAAAATAAAAATTTAATAGCATAAAAAATCTTTGTTTTTTGCTAATATTATTTGTACATGATTAAGAAAATCATTAATATTTTTATGTTTATATTATTTATTGTGTTTGCCCACAATATATTAAAGTATTAATGTAGGTGAAGAAAAACATGAAATTAAATTAAAATTGATGTGGGTTACGTCCTATCAGCTTATGTAATGTGGGTTATAAAATTATTTCCAAAGTATTGTGTCTAAGGCTAAAGAAGTTTCTTCCGTCTGTCATATCAGAGACACAATCGGCCTTTGTGTCAGGAAGACAGATCACGAATAATATATTAATTGCTCAGGAGATGTTTTGCGCACTAACTAAAAATTTCGTTATGGATACATGGTTATAAAAACGGATATGAGCAAAGCTTATGACCGTATTGAATGGTCTTTTCTGGAAGCAGTCATGAGGAAGTTGGGGTTTGGCCAGTTATGGGTTTCTTGGTTAATGTGGTGTGTTAGATCGGTGTCGTATAAGATCCTCTTTAATGAAAAACCTACGGTGGGTATTGTGCCTAAGAGAGGTTTAAGACAAGGTGATCCTTTATCACCATACCTTTTTATCATATGTACGGAAGTCCTTATCGCAAACATAAAACGGAAAGAGTTGGATAATGCTTTGACGGGGATTAGGATCACACAAAAGAGTCTAGCGATTTCTCCTTTGCTATTCACTGAAGATAGTCTTTTCTTTTGTAAGACAGAAGCCTAACAATGTCAAACAATCTTGGAGGTCCTACAGGAGTATGAGGCTATATCAGGACAGGTGATAAATTTTGACAAGTCATCAGTTATGTTTGGGAAGAATATTCCTGAACAAACTAAAGACTCGCTCAAAACACAGTTAGGCATCACAAAAGAAGGGGCATGGGAAATTATCTGGGAATCCTGGAATGTTTGGGTGGTCCCAAGAGTCAAATTTTTAATTATGTCAAAGAACGACTGGGAGACCGAGTAAACGGATAGTCATCCAAGTTATTATCAAAAGGGGACAAAGAGATTCTTATTAAATCGGTTGCCCTTGCATTACCCAATTACGTTATGTCATGTTTTAAGCTCCCCCAAGATTTAACAACAAAGTTAACCAGTGCGATTTCCAAATTCTGGTGGAACTCCAATGGATGTAACTGCGGTCTCCATTAGATTGCATGGGACAAATTATGTATTCCAAAAGAGGATGAATGTTTAGGTTTTAGATCTCTGGAGGATTTTAACACGGTCTTATTGGTCAAGCAGTTTTGGAGGCTGATACAATTTTCAAATTCTATGGTTGCTCGGGTCTTGCGTTGTAGATATTTCAACAAAGTGCATCCATTGAATGCAAAAAACCAAATTCACCATCGTTTGGCTAGAAAAGCATTTTTCAGCTAAAGCGTTGATTAAGAAAGGGACTAGAGTAAGGATTGGTTTCGGAATAAACACATCAGTATGGAATGACCCGTGGATTCCGGATATAAATCCACGGCCTGCGAGAGGTCGAGGAATTATTTGACACCCTAGGCTACAAGTCCAACATTTAATAAATCCTACGACGAGGGAGTGACATCTACCAATCTTACAAGAGTTTATAGCTTCAGAGAATGTAGAGCTAATTCGGGGTATCCATCCAAGTCGAATGACTACATATGATGGTTTAATTTGACATTATACAAAATCAGGACATTATACGATTAAATCAGGTTATAAAATTATCAACTTGGAGACAACAAGGGTTAATAATAATGGGTGGGGACCAGATCCGGAAGCTCTGAAGACCTTTGCATGGAAAATAATTTTTTCTATGAAAATACAACATTTTATCTGGCAGCTCGTCACAGGGAGCTTGGTGGTGGCATCAGAAATTATAAAGAGGGGCGTACATTGCGATATAATGTGTAAACGGTGTGGAAACGCTTCGGAAACAATTAATCATGTTTCTTTGAATGTGACATGATTCTGCAGATTTGGAATTCCTTTAGGAATCCGACTATGTTGGGGGACTTTCCAACAAGTTCACTTTACACGAATTTAAATTACCTGTTCAGGCGTAAATCTATAAGGGACCAAGGTAGAGGGCATGAACTCTATCCATGGATGTTGTGGTTAATTTGGAAAGCAAGAAATAGAAAGGTTTTCCAGGGAGTACATTTGGGAGTGGAGGAGATTCTGAAGGATGCAGAAACTGACTCAGTTGCTTGGGAGGAGGCGAAAGCTACCCCACCTCTGGTTGTTGAGCAGGTAGCCACAGAGAGGACAAGGTCATCTGGTTTGATATGTCCTTTAGACGGTTCTTGGAAACGAACCGACCCTACCTCTGGACTAGGTTGGATCTGCCAGGATAGGGACAACAAAGTAATTTTACTAGGGGAAAAAAGTGTGAGGCGGAGTCTTTCACCGTTGCATTCAGAGATGGAAGCTCTACTGTGGGTTATGCTAGAACTGCACACAAGAAGGATATACTGCCAGTTTTTTTGAAACAGATTGTGCAGAGCTCTTCAATATTCTCCAATAACCAGATGATTGGCCAACCTTCTACACGCTAATACAAGAATTCTAATTTCTTTGAGAGCATTTTTCGGGGTTTTCTTTGTCTACCATTCTGCGCACGGCGAACGTACAAGCGGACTGTCTGGCTCGAAGCTCCCGTATTATTTTTTCTGAATATAGTTTTGTAGAATCTGTTCTCCCGAACTGGACAACCAGTGATGGAGTGACTTTTTGATTATAGTATGATTGATAAAAAAAAATTAAAGTTGATGTGTAATCCTAAAACACTTATGTGTAAAAATAAAATGCTTTTATTGGATTTTTCAAATTAAATTTATTTTAATGATGTATCAATTTCTTATGACATAAAAATGATGTTGTATCAACATTTGAAGAATGTTAACAACATTTATAGTATTGAGTAGTGACCCAACTTATAAGTTATCTAAAACAAAATATACTCATTTTTCAATAGCTTTTAAATTACAACAATTGAGCCGTTGTCGGCTGCAAAATCCTTCACATCAGAAGAAGATTCAACTCTACTTGTAGCTTTCTTGACCTAGCAATTAAAAAAAACCATTAAAACAATCATCGTTAAACACAAACATAATTATGAGATATCCGTAAAGAAAAAAGAAAATCTCTAGTTGAATTACAAAACAAGAATAACAATATATAGCTAAATAATTTAATTACCTCTTCATCCCAATTTGTAAAAAATGTGATGAGGAAAAGACACACACATTGAACGATGAGTGCACATATGATTCCAAGCCAAAGCCCCTTTAAAATTTAAAACTTTTTAAGGGAGTGTATATGTTTATATAACTTTGAAAATACGTTAAAAATTAGAGAGAATTTGAAAGAGAAACCGAGTTTTGAGTTAATTAATTTACCCGACCACCAAAGTGAAAGTGAAAACCAAGTAAGAAACCAAACGGAACTCCCACAAGATAATATGATCCAAGATTCACGAAAGCTCCTATCTTCTGCCACCCACATCCTCTAGCAATCCCTTTTAACCAAGACAAACAACATAACCGGTCTTAACCGAGTTATAGAATCGGAATGGTGTGGTCTTTCTTGACTTGCAAGCAAAGAAACCTTTGCGTGTATATAAAATTTCTGTGTGATAATTAATATAACCTGAAAGAACCGTTTGGAAGCTGTCTAGTAAGTGGCCTAAGGCGAGAATTGGCAACATCGAGGCTACATGGGTGACTACTTCCGGGTCGCTACTGTAAGCTAATCCCCACATCTTCCTTATCAATATCAGAACCGATCCAACTAGTATACTCTCTACCATTGCAATGCTCATGACCACACGAACTGCAAGCTTAGCCATTTTCATATTCCCCGCGCCTAACTCATTTGACACTCTTGTGCTATACGGATTTCAAAGGGGAAATATAACGGTAATGAGGTTACATATGTATGGGTTGTTTCACATGTACATTTGGTTTTACTGATGAACTGACCTTGCGGCGCCACTTAGGCCAAATGGGATCATCCAAACTGTTCCTGATGTATTAAGGCTGCAATAAGATTCTTATTAAATTCAACCAAAACCAATTAAGAGCTTAGTTTGTTTCAAAATTTGGTTTGTGAGGAAGAGATAACAATTACCAGATTGAGAGGACAGAAGTTTCTAGAACCGGGTTCGGAAGAAGTCCTGACAAGAGAACCATAAGCTCAAAGGACCACATCTCTAAGCTAACCAAGGTTCAAGAAGATATCATAAAAGGAGACTATTATAAAGACATCTGTGGAATTGTTTAATTAGTTGGTGGTAGAAGCAACTTGAGAGGTAACATTTTTATCAAGCCTCAACAAGGTTTAGGTTAGTTTTATATAATATGTAGTACATCTATACATCCATCTCAAGAAAATCAAATTTCAGAGAAAAAACTTGTTTCTCAAGTTATCTCCAATAATTGATTAGTGTATTATATATGCACTTAGTTTTGAGACTTACCAGACCATAAGTGCGGAAGGAATAGCGAGCTTCACAAAAGAAAAGATATTGCATAGAGCCTCCTTAGAGAAACCAGTCCAAGTCAGTGAGCAAGAAGGTGAAAACTTGACGTAACACGACAAGAGAACAACACTAAGCCAATACGAGACGGAATTCGCCACAGCAGCTCCTCTAAACCCTAAACTAGATTTCAACACCAAGAACCAACAGAGGATCACATGAAGACAAGTGGTGACTCCAGAACATAAAACCAGAGGAAACACATTGTTCTGCGCCTGCAAGAACCTATTGAGGCATTGAAGAAGACCATAGGCAAAGATGCTAGGGATCATGAATCTAGCGTAGGAGCCAGAGAGGTTTGCAATGGATTTGTCTTGACCAAAGAAGATGAGGAAGTGTTCTGTGTTGGCCCAAATGATAGAGAGAGGAAGTGAGAGTAACGTAAGAACAAACATTGCTCTTTGCATTTGAATGCCTAACATTCCGTACTGTTTTGCTCCGTATGATTGGCCACAAAGTGTGTCCAAAGCACTTGCTGTCCCCATCTGTTCAAAGGTGAAAGAAAAAGTTTTATAAGTTTAGTTTACCTAAGTGTTAGTGTTATATCAGGAACGTCCATATCATTCACCGTTTTAGTGTTTGACAGATCTAACCTAAAATAAGGATGCATCGGGTAAAACACATATGGCCCCTTTACCATAAAAGAACTACATACTATTTTTAAATTCTAGGATAATTTTTTTTAATGATTTTTATTATGAGTATTTTTTTTTAATTATTTAGGTTTTTTTTTTCTTTTTTTAATCAATACCTTTTTCTATTTAATAACTGAAACTGAATTTACAAGAAAATATATATGTCTTTTAAAAATGGACTCTTTTTACAAATATTTTAATAATTTAAGTCCCTTTTCTTAATTCAAATATTTTCTCAAGCATGATATACATACAATTTAAATCACATAGGTGAAAACTTCAAACATTTGTTATTGTCAGTTTTGCTTATTTAGATTAAAAAGACCATTGCTTTTGAAAGTTGTTTGTAGTTTCAATGTCTCTATTGTAAATACACAGTGTTTGATTAGACAGACTTTTTTTCCTGTTTCTTGGAGTAGTAGAAAAGAATCCAAAATGCATACGCAACTTGGATATTCAGACAAGGTTGGTGGCCTCAATAAGATCATATCGCACGTGAAACATTCTCTGTTCATAGTAATAGCAACAACACTGATAGAAACAAAACATTTGTCTGTAGTCTGTAATTAATACCTAGAGGACATGAATCTAAACTGTATATTTAATTTCTTTTTTCTATTAAATTTATTAATCAACATTTTTTAAATAATTACAAAAGTATGAAATGAAAACCTAGGTGGATCAAGAAAGGAGAAAAGAAAGACGAAAAAAGCAATGCAGTGTGGCTGGAAATGACTAATTGTTTATCTAATTTTCCTCTATATTTATTCTCTAATCGATACATAAACATCTAAGCAAAGTCTAAACAAAAAAATGTTTAGAACTTTTTTTTTCTGTGTGCGAAGGTCTAAACAAAATTACTTATGTATATATATAATATAATTTATATAGATCAAGTATATAGTTCTGTTTACGAGATCAAAAGTAAAAATATAGCTTCAATACTAATAACATGTTATTCAGAAAATATAGTTCTAAAATATATAAATGACAGGGATAAATTTTAAAATGTAAAAATAGATAAATGTGCAGTTTTAAGACATTTTAGGTTGAGAAACTTATGAGAACTATTATTAAATACCAATATTAAGTTTTAATATCATATATAATTACCCCATTTTAAGAAATTAATGTTTATATTGTCCATGCTTCCACCTATACCACACCATTTTGATCGCATTTTTAATAACTAAACTAAACTAATTTATTTAGTTAGTTTTTGTTTTAACTTTATGCCTCGAAATAAAACCATAACTTAAACTCAATATTTTTCTCAAGTAATTTACTATGTATTTTTTTCTAGGGAGGAAAGTAAATGTAAATTTAAAACCTAAATGACGATAGTTGATGAGGCTAGATTTCTCTAGCGGTTAACTTCTTCAAGTTTTAAATTTATAAACATTGATCAACTAACAATCATCATTAAACAGCAAGTATATGGCTATGTCGATTGTAGTATTTAAGGGTAAAACCCATGAGAACTAGAAACTTAAACGTTACGAATATATAAAATCTTCTAATATAAGCAAATAAGAAGAGAGAAATGTGGCGGCGACACAAGGATAATAAGGAATAAGCAAGACAACCTAAATACACTAAAAAAGACTTAAGATGATGGAGAAGTGGAACTTGGATCGGCGTTTGAAAAGGGGTAATCAAACGGCTAACTAACAATAAAGGAGTAAATCCTAAACAAACATCTTTACTTAATTTAGTTTATAGTATATTATGGCTAAAATGAAGGAAAAAAATAATGTTACAGACGATGTTAGATAGAGAAATAAAGAGACGAAAAAGAAAACTTACGAGGAAGGTGAAACCGGTGACGGAGGCGAAGGAGGTGGCAACGGAAGCGGCGGAGAGAGGAAGAGAGCCAACATGTCCGACGAACATTACAGATATGACTTGCAGGCAAAACTGAAGAAGACTGACAGCGATGAGTGGTCCCGACAGCCATAGCTGCTTCTTCACTTCTTCCTTAATAACACTTCTCTTCTCCTCTTTCTCTCCTTCGATGAGAGGCAACGATAACAAATCCTCTCTCTCCTCCCTCATTATTGCTCCTGAGAATTTACACTTTGGGGAGAGAGAGTCTTTCTTACATAAGGTGGGAGTTGGTGATTTTATAATCATTTTTAAGAACACATGTGGAGTATGTGCTTACGTGTCTCTAACACGGTAGAAACCTCCATACAAGTTTTACACGAGGATGAATCCAGCTCACACAGTACTGGTGTTAAGGATGGGATCTTTTTAAAGACAAATGCAATATGTTAAGGATGGTAATATATTTAATTCCAATTTATTTGGAGGAATATTAAGTGGTGACAGAGAAATATGTAGATTTATTTCACATATATGTAAATTAATCATTTAGTTACTAATAACCAAATCAAGATTCGATTACAATACAAAACTAGACAAAAAGTCTTAAAAGTTTCAGCAGTCAAAAATGTGTTTTTCTTCTGACATCTTTAAAACATGATGAGAGATGCCCACTTTGTTGTTTACTTGCTTTTCTTCTTCCCAGCCGACTTCTTCTGACCACTCCTCTTGAATTTTTTCAACTTGGTGGTTGCGAGTGCTTCCGCAGCGCTCTTGCCTTCCATTTTCTTTGTCATCTTTACCACACTTGACATACCTCTGATTGCAACCGCTCGCTGATCTGGCCTACGGCTCATCATCTTACGATCAAGTGGCCAGTACGCATATGGTTCAAGCTTATCTTTCCTCTTAAGATCTCCACTCGCCTTTTTGCTTGCATACTCTTTCCCTGTGTAAGCGTATCCAGACTCTGATGTCTTCATCCTCTTTTGGTTCTTCCTTGATGAGTTTACAGAGAAACGGCTGCCTTTGCTGCTCTTGGCATCCGAATCTGCATCAGATATTTCCTTCCTTTTAGTTCTCTCTCCTTCGTGGATAATTAGACGACCTTCCTCATCAAACTCTGCTTCCTCATCTGACTCAGCTTTCCGTTTGCGAAGCTCGCTTGATCGAAGAGCTGATCTTGTTTTGTGTTGATCCATTAAGTCGAGTGGTTCGTCATCTGACTCATCCACTTCAAGATGACTCTGGTTCTGCTTTCTCTTTGATCTGTAATACATCACCAGCAAGTTGGGTAGGTAGATAGATCCAAACGCATAGCAAGCCAAGATTATTGTCAAAATGTGTACATAACAACCAACCTCAAAACGGATGCCTTAGATTTCGCCTTGCTACGACCATGTGACTCCGCATCCATGTAATCTTCATCGCTGCCCTCATCTTCATCCGCAAAATCAGAAAATATCTTGGTATCATTCCACCGGCTTACTCTAGAAGACATGAAACCAGGAACAATCAGTTTTTGAACACTCAGAAACTTCTACAAGAACAATCTGTGTTAATTGAGTTGGAAAGGTACTTTGATGAAGTTTCTTTTGAATGTTGCGATCTACTCATCTCAGAGCCTGCTGCATATTTTTTGTCTTTACGTTCCTTGATCTGAGTGAACCAAAAGAAGATGCTTGACATAACAAATACACTGAAATGTAGACATTTTGAGCAACGTTAGCAAACCTTTCGGATGTTTGTCAGGAGTTTCATATGTTCCTCAGGCATCACAGACTTGACAGCCTCTGTGCCACATTTCTTGATGAGCATCTCCAACAGAAGCCTCACCTATTATATCAACATGATCTTCAAAAAAGGACAAGAATCCACAGAAACAAATCCTTATATATATACAACTAGTAGGTATGCTTGCCACTAAACAACAAATTTTATGTACTAGCAAGAGCTCAACATGTGTGTGTGTGTGCGCATCTGAGTGTGTGAGAAAAGGCAAAAGTTGTGGAAATATAAATTCAACCTCTAGGTATCAAAGATGTCATCTTTGGCATACTGTGTTAATACAAAGGTATCAGAATCACACCTTTGCTTTGAAAAGGTTTTTCGTTCCTTCTGGCCACTTCAGTAAACCTTCTACCATGCTCTTTAAGTTTGCATGTAGTCCTTCAACGGGCGATTTAGCAACCAACACCTTCAACAAACCTAAATTTGCCTGATTTCCAAAATAAAATGATTGTTTGTTTCAGACAAACGGCTAACTCGAAGCATCATAAAGTTGTGGCCTCTTGAAGGAGAAGATACCTTTGTAATTTCTTTATTTTTCCTCTGGAGGAGAAGAAATGTTGAAGGAAGTAGATTGTAAGCGCTAGCTATGAGATCGGAGAATTCATATGTCAAACGTGCCACACCCTTCACAGCAGCACTAATCATCTGCGGTTTTTCTCCAGCCAAGCAACCAACCACCTGTGACGGTTATGGCAAACGTCAACAGACACAAAAAGGAAAAACGAAGATTCTGGAAAATATGACTCATTGACTTGTTGGGATTAGAGTAAACATACCATATTGAAGTAGCCATGTAATTTCTCATTGTCTCCACCATTTTCCTCATCTGCATATGCATGACCAATCTGAACAAGCACGTCATAGGCTCTGCTTCTTGTTTTTTTGTTTACCTGCAGAGACAACGGCGACTTGAATAATAAATCTGACACTATCATAGCTAGAGACTGACAGTTTCAAGCAAAATGCTTAGTACCTCCTTCAAAGCAAGAATAACTTCGGGTAGGAAAGAAGAAACAATGTCTTTTCTCTCCTTTAAATCATCCTGTATGGTAAAAGAACCGTCAGTATTTCGTTAAAATACATTTAAAGCTCAAAGGTTTATCTTCTTACAGTCCTCGACGCATGAGCCAACAGGAAGTATAAACAATCAAGCTTATGGCGTTTGGCAGAGACGTGGCATATATTGTGCATCAGCTCAAGCAACTCCTCGAGGTTCTTTGAAACAAATCCATCAGAACTCTGGCAACAGAAATATTTGTGCCAAGGACATTAGTTAAGATTTGTAGTAAAATTAAAGCTAAAGTTAGTGGTTTTCAAGGACATAAAGAAAAAGCATCAGTGAGGGGAAAGAAAATATATTCAGATATATACTGTTTAACAGAAAGTGAGTAAGCATATGATGATATATAAAAAAAGTATTATCACAGCATCCGAGCAATGAAGTTTTAGATGCTTAAGCAAGCATAAAATCAGCCGGCTATATGCCCAAAAGGAATCAATATGCTCAACCTAGTTAAAGAGTGGAATGTGAAAGAAAAGGAAACAATACCTTCATGATGATCGAAAGAACTTTGTAGGCTTTCTTTTGAATTAGGCCCTTGGGATCCTGCAGTTTAAGATTGACATCAACATATACCCTCATCCGCATCATTCATAAAATAAAACTCAATCTTCATGTAGTCAGAGTCACACCCAGAACAATAAATCATTCAATTCGCAAACCTGCAATGCTGGCTTCAGAGAACTGAATATGGTATCTACTTCTTGACCATCCAAACCAGGTAAGAGTGAAACTAATAGATCAAATAACCTTGCCCTGAAATGAAACGAAGATTATAGGAACAACTTCGGCAGTAGCAACTAAGCAACCAGAAACACAAATGGGAGTAACAGTACCTTAAGTTGGACGAAGATTTTTGGTCTGCGGCATTATCCACATCCATCCCACTACCAGAACTTTCATCTTGTGCAATGGCAGTTTTGGTAACCTCTAAAAGCTCTCGCAGTGTCTTGAAAAGTAGCTTTGAAACAGTCTTTTTCTCCGCTATGGAAGCCAGGCTGCCTATCGCAGACTGAAAGCAAGAGAGGGACATCGACCAATTACAAGAGAATAAAACATAACGGCAAACAAGTTCCGATGACATTTAATTAATGAACTGATGCTATATTCCAACCCTTCACAATCTCTATGATGTAATGAATGTCAAATACCCTGCCCTCTAAGGTTGTTAATTACCTGAAGAGAACCGCCATCATCTTTACCAGAATCATGAAATATCCTTGACAAAACATCCAATAATTTAGGAGCACACGATCGTAAAACTTTCAAATTTGCTGACGCATGCTGTGAATCATAACGAGCTACTGCTCGTAGAATAGCAGGACTAGCATCACTAGCAGGTACTTCTTTACCCTCCAAAACATCTTTATTTTGTTGAATAAGAATATTTAAACTGGAGCATATAATTCCGCGGGTTTCCATCTGTGTTTGAAGAGCTCCACATAATACTCTCCCCAGATCCGCAAAACTCTCCACAGTATCCACGGGATAGTTACAAAATGAAGGTAACAAGGCCCATAGTGAATATACAAGAGAATCCACACTCATAGACGCTCCAGTAAGACCTTGCAGTTTGAGCTGCCAAACCACAAACAATAAGCAGTATTAGGAAATATAAAGATGAGAATATATCTTTTTATATCATTCAGCGGGGAGATTGAAAAATACCTGTTGAGCTTTCTGGCTCATTGTTTCGACCATTCTAAAAATAGTCTCCGTGAAGAAACTTAGCCGTCCTCCAACTGTATACTGCTTCAAGATTGGAAAGAGCCATACATTTACCTCAGACAGATCACTTGCCTCAAGGTTTAAACGCACGATGCTTAAAAATGTTTCAGGTCCCATAGCACCAAGGGCTGATCCTACACATTCATGCAACTGGAGATTGCCAAAAAAGCCATATTTAGTCAAACAAACTCTGAGGAAAATGCAAGGTGTGACTAAAAGAAGTAAGGTCAGATACATTGACAAGTTGCTCATCTCAAAACATAGAATCATTTGCTTCTAACTAAAAAGGAGAAACAAGTCCACAAAGCAAATTCTGCATAGTAATTTCATGCATCGAATTCTGTAAACCAACAGTATAAGACCCACCACTAAGTCAATAGAAAAAGCCAAAGACAGTTTCCACAAGAAATGTAACTAAAAAATTAAGCATTTTGACACATCAAAATGACATCATCACAACTCAATCTACTGCCTTAGTGACTTATGCTCACAGCATTCATCTCTTCCCACAACTCTTAATATAGGAAACTAATGTCATCACTGACGTTCTATGGTAAAGTTGGAAAAAATTTACTGCAGGTTCGTTAGACGAATTTATATCCAACAATGAAGCCAAGTTAACAGCTTAAAAGTGCATCAGTAGCTCAATCATTTCTAATCTACTCTACTAAAACCCCAGTAGATAGTCATTACACTCCAGAACTAGTATAGAATATTTACCTGCTTCCTAAAAGGAAAGCCTTCATCGGGTAAATCTTGCATATCTGATAAGTCCTCGAGAGTCTTCCTCATAAAATATGTAGAATCTTCGCCTGAAAATCGAATGAAAGGAATACCAAATGAACAACTACGCATATAATTGGTCAAACGACTACCTGAAGCACAAGGGTCTGACTTCTTAGGAAGGAAAATACCTTCAACAAGAAAAAACAGACGGAAGATCAGAGAATAAGAAAATAATTACCTAATTTATCGAACATTGCAGAAACAACTTGAAAAGCCATATCCCAGACTGCATGGTATCTGTAATCAAGCAAGCTCTCAACCGTTGAACACAGCTTTTCAATGACTGTCGGGCTAGACTTTCTTACACCCAAGTTTGAATTTCTGATTTCGTTGACACCTTCTCTGATCAAGCTTTCGTCAATGCATGAATTGATTAAACTCTTCAACGTATCTGTGGCTGCAAAGATTGCCTCCTCGTGTTCAGACGCAAGAATATCTGCCAAAATAAGAATAAGAATCGTGAGAACAGTACGATACACCACATTGACAAAAAAAGAGGTACCATTGAGAAATAATGGAACACAAAAGAAGCAGGAAGGAGCAGATATAACAGCATACCTTTCAGACCATTGAACACATTAGGGAGTTTGAACACACAAAGATCTCTGTTTAGGGAATAAGTCCTTGTCATCCCAACTTTGAGCAAACGTGCAGTGCTGATCATGGCATCAGCAGATGTTTCATATCCTGAGAACAGTCCAGCCGCAAGAGACAACACTTCGAGCAGCGCCTCAACAGGAACCTCGGAGGCTGGATTGAGACATAGTGCATTTAAAGAGTCTATTACTGGCCTTGTAATGAATGGAATGGGCAGGATCATCAGCACCTTGAAGCCCTCAATAAGTGTAGCAATGTGCTTTTTCGACATCAAGGCCAGACACTCTTTTAGAGTGCTGAGAATGTAAACCACTTGCTGTGCTCCCCTAGCTCCTTCGCTTGAACCAACTTCCGACTTATGGGTGAGGTCTAAATATTTCTGGAACAGTTCTGCAATAGCTCCACTGACTGATTGACATGCCTTGGTTCCATGGGATTTTTGCAGGACATCACGGAGACACGAGTTTGCTAGCTTCCTTACCTGGATTTAAAGGAAAAAACGAAGATTGTCAAAATCTGATGCAGACCCAATTCATCCACAACGGAAAGTCTGAAACTTTACCTTTCCGTCTGAATGAGTGACGAAATTCAGCAAGATGGCGTAAGATTCAGAGCCTTCGCTCGCCATAATAGACTCAACGGTTGTGAGGAGATGAACCAAACACTTCAATCCCGAAATCAAGCATTCGGGCGTGGCTGATTTTAGACGCAGAACGCTGAGGACAAGACGCAAAGCCAAACCATTCTTCTTCAAGACTCCTGCTGAGACTTTAGGGAACACAAGGGAAAGGATGACAACATGAGGATGGACGACATCCAAAGGTGGTTCAGAATCTGCAGACAAGAGCCTGTCTAGAGAGACACATGTGGCGGCGAAGTAAGCCACGGGTGTTCGGCAATGGTTTTCTTCAGCTAGAATTTTAGATAGCTCCTCGATGACAGCGCATAGACGCTCATGGTCTGGTCGATTTGACTGTGATAAGCGAGAACGCATGAACTCCCCAAAATCTTGAGAAACAGGCAGGTCTGGCTCTGAGGGTATGAGGCACATGGTGGTTTCGATTTCACGACACAGTGATTCCATAGCTGGTAGAACGGGAGCTGAATCAGTGACTTTCACTTTGTGACAGACAAAAAAACCTAAAAGAAACTTACTTTTGGTTAGAAGAAGCTTGCTTGGAAGAAATTGTTCAAGAGATAGAGACGATAGGAGATTGAAACCGTCGCTCTTCTGGCGAGATGAGGAAGCTATGAGCGGCGGCCGTGAGTTAGGGTTGCAGAGTAAACCTGAGGTAGAAGAAGATAATTAAAAAGGAGCGTTTCTTTTATTTCCTCTTGTGATTTATACTCCCTCCTTTTTATAAAAATAAAGAAAAAAGTTTAAAGGTTTTAGNAAAAAAAATTTTAAGGTTTTTTTTTTTTTTTTTTTTTTTTTTTTTTTTTTTTTTTTTTTGTCAACCACATATTAAATATTAGCTAGCTTCCGAAGTGGATAGCCAGTTCGGAGGAGTTGTGTCTACAAACATAAAATCATGGTAAAAAGTACGAGATCCTCGAGCCAATTGATCTGCTTGAGTGTTCTTTGTCCGCGGTATGAGCGTTAACGAGAAATCTGTAATAAATCCACAAAGACGCTTGAAATCCTGAAGTTGCGTATGTAGCGCTGGCCAATCCTCCGGACTTTGGACAATACTAGTAAGCTCCGCGCAGTCTGTCTGGAAGAACTGACATTCTATTCGGCGATTATAAATTTTCGACATTGCCCATAACAGAGCCTCCAACTCTGCATGTAGTGGTGAGAGACTCCGACGCTGGCATTTCGCTCCCATCAAGATTACCGATTTATCCTTGTCTGTGCATACCCACCCGATTCCTGAAGTAGGATCCGATTGTTTCCAAGAACCATCAATCCGACAGATTAAGCGATCCGGACAGAATGATTCGGCAGGAAGTCGTTCCTGATCCAAAGAGATAGAGGTTTGCGCTTCTTTCCAAGCTATAAAATCTGTCTCTGCAGACCGTAATAACCCTTCCACATTCAATTGGACTCCTTGGAAAACCTTATTATTTCGTGCTTTCCAGATTAACCATAGTAGCCACGCAAAGAGATCAGAACGATCACTTTCCCGGTTTCTCAATGGATTTCGCTAAAAGAGATAATCCATATTATTATATATTGAAGCTGAAGTGAAACCATCCATACTTGTCCGATCCTTATAGAGTTCCCAAATTTGCTCAATCGAGGCGCACTCAAAAAATATATGATTAATTGTTTCCTCAGCGGCGCCACAGTTTTTGCATAATGTATCACAACGTACTCCCTTATGAGCTAGTGCANCAAACTTCCTGATAAAATTTGCCAAAGAAGATGTTTTATCTTCATAGGACAATTTATTTTCCAAGTATAAGCTTTCAAAGCTTCCAATCCTGGACCCCAACCATTATTATTAATCTGAGTTATCGCAAAAGAGTTAAGAAGTTTATAACCCGATCTAACCGTATACT
>OVAN01005503.1:0-23374 GCA_900406275.1 Anastatica hierochuntica | reverse complement strand
AAAAAACGGATCGGAAACGGATCCAAAACGGATCAGAAAATGAAATTGTTCGGACCCAAAAAAAAAGCCTAAGGATTCGATCCTTAGAATCCCAGTCTAAAGATCGATCCTTAACAAATTCTATTTATTTTCTTTTCTTTTAATCTGATTTGCCTAAGAACCCGTGTCAAAGATTCTATTAAGAACCCCATTGGACATGCATTCATTCCGCACAGCATAAAAGTAACATCAATATTAATGGGTCAGAGAGGTAAAAAATTGCAGAAAGATGGCACAAAAAGCGAATGTGAAGGCGATACTTGTTTGATAACCCATTGATTTAAGTGATTTCTTTCTCCTTCGCTTATCGACCGGATTGTAGATCATGTTCGCATCGCTAATTGAAGAAATACTTTAAATCAACGGAGATGGTATGGGCTACAACGATTAAGCTCGTCCAGTTTCATAGGAAATCTCCTGGAAATAACCAATTAAACATAATTGAAAAGGTTAGATCGGTAAAGGCTTGAGAACCTTATCACCATAGTTCGACCATGAGTAAACACATAAACATGGTGATATGAATCATAAGGACTACAACATTAGAGCCGTTGAAGCAAAAATCTTGAATAAATAGAAGAGACTTGAAGAATGGGAAAAAAATCTTAGGGTTGTAGTATTTACCTTTTGTGTGCCCAAAACCACCATTGCTTCTTTAAAGTTTTTTTTTGTCAAATGTTGTATAATAACTGTTTTCTAAAAAGGAAAAAAAACGAAGACAATGCCAAACGACATTATAGTTATGTAAAGTAATTTATATTCTTCCACAAATAAGAAATCCAAAATTGTAATCAAAATTTTCAAAAAGATAGCATATCTTCGTCTATTGGTGCAACTGCCTTGTGAATTGCTTCAACTATATTTAGTTGATTGAGTTATTTACAAAATATCAGAGTCATGCATGCAAAAGAAAGAAAGTCAAATCAATTGAAGAGTGTGCAGTGGAAAAAGAGAGAAGATAAAAGAAAAGTATTCCCATCTACAGACGTTAGAACTATAGTTTGTAGACAATGTTTCCATATTTCATAAACAAAGCATCTTTACATGAAGCATAATAATGAACATACCATAGCTTTAGTTCTTCAAGTACCACATAGTGTATAACACTAAGAAGAGCATGAATAACAAAGCAAGCATATATTTATATTAGTAGCGCATATCAAGAGGAACAAAAGTGAAGAAGAACATATACACTTAACTTGCATCATCCAAGAGAGCTCTATGAGCATTTAAGTCGTGGTAGAGTATACGTTTGTTACCGTACAATATTCTAAAAGCTTGAGCAATATGTAATCCTACACGTAGTTGCACTTGCATAGCTCACTTCATTGAATGTGACTCTCATAAAGAATATCAATAGTTTATTAGAAGCATAACTCGAAAGAGGGAGTTGTTGAGAACTTACAGCGGGAAATATGGTTGGCCAGAGTTTTGTTGGGCATAACCACTGATGTTGATCGGAGCAGAAGATCCATAACAACTGGTTATAGATTCATCAAAGGAGAAAATTAGATTTTAAGAATCAGTGAAGATTTAACCATACATTAGTAAGATTAGAGGTCATACATCAGTGAAGACCACTTGAAACTCTACCAAAAAAGCATATAGACAAATCTTGAGATCTTTAGTTTCTTCCTATTATGTAAAAATCTAGAAAGTTCAGGCCAAGCTTTGTTATATAATTTCCTTAGTCTGAAAAGTTTGTTACCTGAATCGAAGAAGGTGGGAGTTTCTGTGGCGAAATTCACTTACGGAATCATCGAGCGACACAACATATCTCGCGGTGGAGAAAGATCCAACAACGTTACCAGGTTGCTATATCTGGGTCATCGACACATGCATGAATGTTATCTCTTCTCAGACCTTACCCGACCTGAAATTAAAAGGATGGGGTCTCCGATCATCAGGGTGTTTGACCCAGCGGAGGTGGATTTGGCCAACCCTTTTTTGGAATGAAGAAGGGTAGAGCTTTCACCAGAAAGTGACAAAAATCCGGCCAAGCTTTGTTATCAAATTTCCATGAGAGTCGAGAAGTAGTAGCTCCTGGCCCATAAGCAGTTGCCCCTTCTTGTAGTTACGGGCCTCCCACGAGTGGACCACTCGAATGGCCACTTCCTCATTGTAGAAAACACTGTTTGTGTTCTCTAAGACAGCTAAGGTTCGGTTCTCGGTAGACTGATTCATTGCGCCGTCGGGTTCAGAGTTCGTGAGGGTAAAGATGAGAGGTGGTAGGTGGAGAAGGTTTCGATATATATATAGGCGGAAGAAGATATGGCGCCGTTGAGGTTGAAGGAGGTGATGAGGCATTTCAATTACTGCTTCAGCCAATGATGCAATAAGTGCTTCAGCCAACGATGCAATTAAGACAGGAGTTACAGAGGGAGGAGTGGGGGAGATGAAGCAAAGGCGGATTCAAAGGTTACCACAATTAGGGTTTTGTTATGGAGCGGTGGAAGCATAGCGATGGGGAAGAAACACCTTCAGGGCTAGTAACAGTTAATGGGCCTCTGAGAGTTTTGCTTTCCTGGCCCAGACATAACATTTCTCTTCTCTTCCAGAAGTTGGGCTGCGTGCGCCAGTGGCCCAGTAGATGTTGGAGAGGGTTTGAACTCCATGCAGTTTTTCGCAGTTTGGGGGGTTTGGAACAACACAGCGTCCGAATCTGACGTGGCAGAGAGAGGGGGGCTATTGCAAGCAGGCGACGTGGCTATGCTGAGGGGCCACCATTAGAAACTTTTAATTAGTTATTACTAGGGGAAGGTCCACGCTATGCGCGGGTTTGTGTGTGTATTTTATTTGTTGGTTGTCTACGTGATGGGTGCGTTTTGTAGGGTTTTGTTTGTTATTGTCTTTTTCAATTAACCTGTATTTTTCTCGTTTGCATTGTTTGAAAATAGGAGAAATCGAATATGCATGTAGTACAAATAATGAGGTTCTTAATTTAGAAGATGTTCAAAGCTCGAAGCGTTATAAATGGTAGCCACATAAATGTTAGGATCTCCAGTAAAGCACTTGTTTCTTGCGTGGTAATATGTCTCGGTGGCCATTGTGTTCCATTGTTAGGGACGGTGCCTTTTAGGTTGCAGTTAAGATGTCGTTGTAGCCTTTGTAGATCTTCCATCTGGTAAGCTGCAAATAACATGTAATGTGACATTAGTTTTATATATGTATTTGTTGGGTAATGTGTTTTCATATGCAGTATTGTTTTGTGTGCTCTTATTTTCTGTCCATTTACTTTATATTTATTCTTGTAGGATTATGCACCTTAGCTTCTGGGTAGTCCTACGAAAATTTATTTGTAGACAATATTTGTTGCACTCTCGTTTTGTTCCTCATCTCCTTGTAAGATTTTTAACCCTTGTGGGGTTGTTACTCTTGAGAGCGCGACATAGAGTTGTCCGTGACTAAAGACTGGTCTTGGCAAGTAAAGGAGTACTTTTTTCAAGCTTTGCCCCTGACTTTTGTTGATCGTCATCGCGTAGCAAATCCTCACTGGGAATTGTCGTCTTCGCAGTGTGAATGGGTGATTTATTTTTGTTGGTGAAAGAATAATCCTCGGTATTAGGACCTTCTCTCCGGCATTTATCCCTGTTATCACCTGACCCTCAATCACCCGCTCGCCGAGTTGTGTGATTGTTAACCTTGTTCCATTACATAGCCCTTCTCTTTGGTTTATGTTTCTTAGGAGCATAATTGGGACGTCTACTTTAAGCTTAAGCTTATGTTTTGGGAGTCCAGGGAACTCTAAGGAGTTCAGATACTCAGTAGGGTACATTGCACCGTAATCGCGACCTACTGTCTCGGCTATCTCATAACTATCTGCGCTCAGATATTCTTTTAATTCTCCAGGCATATGACTCAACATGTAGTCATTGATGTCATCAACTGTTTCATTCCTGGGAGTTAATATAGCATGCTCTGTGAATTGGTGCCTTGCTTGTTCGTTGGACTCACATGAGGATAGTGTTGCCGCTGCTATATCTGCTAATGGGTCCCCAGTCTTATCCATGAAGAATTCTTCCGGAATAGAAATAATTTCTCCATCGTGATCCTCTTTCGGAGGCGATGTGTCGGCCACTGAAGCGGTGCCGTCTCCAACACTGAGTAACCATGAGGCGAATTTTGTTTCTGATGCTTCCAGCCTCATATTCTTCTCTAGGGTTAAAATGTTACAATGGGCCCATAAATATGATTGGCTAATGGAGGCCAGCAATGTGTCCGCTCTTGTTCCTTGTGGTATGACTGGTAAGATTTGGCGGAAGTCTCCTCCAAGTAAAACCGTTTTCCCTCCGAATAGTTTTTCGCTTGCAGATGCATCTGTTTCTGAGAGTATGTCTCTAAGGATTCTGTCAAGCGCCTCGAATGTGTGCTTATGCACCATTGGAGCTTCGTCCCAAATGATTAGTTCTGTCTTTGCTAGTAGCTGTGAAAGCATTGTTCCCCTTTTAATTTCGCACATGGAGTCTTCGGTAACATCTAGCGGTAGTTTAAACCTTGAGTGAGCGGTGCAACCTCCTGGAAGGAGCAAAGCGGCTATACCTGAGGAAGCTACTGGTAGAACCACTTTCTCGATGGAACGTAACTTGGAGATTATTGTGCGGTACACATATGTTTTTCCAGTACCCCCTAGGCCATAAAGGAAGAACAGCTTCCCGAGTTTTTTGTTAACCGAGTTCATAATCGCTTCATATGCAGATTTTTGGGCTTCATTAAGTGTGCTGAATAGTTCGTCGTGGTTCCGTTTCTCAGCAAGAGTGTTGAATTGTAGCTCTTGTGTCCACAGGCTGTTTTTCAAATCCTTTAAGATGTTTGGATTTGGTGCAGGCATCTTGGTGAAGTCCGTTAGCGACTTGTCATGTAAGTGCAATAGTTTCTCGACTTCTATCAAAGTGTACTCTTTCAGATCTTCTTCATGTAGCTCAAGCTCCTTAAACCCAAAAGTTTTCCGCTTTTTGTAGAGAATGTCTTCAGATAACATTTTCCAGCACTGTTCCCATAATTTTTCAGGCTCAACGACTTCACAATATATCAACAGGAGCACAAACAGGTGGCGGAGCTGGTGTGGCGTTGCCCAATGATTTGCTTCATCCATTGCATGAAACCATTCTTTGTCATTATCCAACAACCCTCTTGTTATGCAGGCTTCCTTAAATGTTGCTTTCTTCACCCCATTAACTGTCAGAATATCGTCGTATGAGGTCGGGCCCATGACAACGTTCAATAGTATTCAGAGATAATATAGCCCCAGCAGTTGGGTGGATGTTTACTATTCTTCCGATTGATCTCCCACGCTTACGCTTTTGCCAAGATTTAACATCTTGATCCCATACATAAAATAGAGGTATCTCAATGTATGTTAGCTTTCTGGCTTCGGGATCATGTTCGTTCAGCTCCATCCACGAGGTGAACATGGTTTTGTCTATACCAATTTTTTGTAGAATGCGTGCAAGGTCATCAGTGTCTTTGTACGTGATAGAGTGCTGATCTGGCAAATGGATAATTAGCTTTTGTACAGACGGTTTCCTTTTATGGATGTGGAAAGCTAGTAGGCGCCACATAGCTTCACATGCAGATAAGAAACGGGCATCGAGGTATTCTTTGATCTCATCTCTGGGTTTCATAGATCCAGTACTCTCGTCTGTCTCCGATGATTGCGGTCTTCCTTTCTCGATCAATATAGTCGCCTTGTCAACCCCTTTTGTTATGTACTTGAAGAGGTACTTAATTGCGTTTGTCGTGTTGCACCACTCCACATTAATATGGGCTTCGTACTTCTTAAAGATGTCAAGGTTATGCGGAATAACATAGCGATTGTCCAACTTTATCCCTCCTTTCGTAGCGACATTGTCTTTGTTTTCCCTTCGCTGGTATATGATGTACCCGTTTTTGTCGATGGTTGTTTCCTTTGTAAATTGTCGCGGGTATTTCTTTATGCATACGTTCTTCTCCATGCATGGTGATTTGGCTTGTTTACGCCACATGGCCCATGAATCATGTGCCTTTGCACGAGCTCGAACCCTTCGGGGTCTTCTTCCTTGTTTGGCAGCTCAGCACATATTATTTGGTTGATTTGCTCAGTGTGGGGCTTTTTGGAGCTTTGTCAAGCCATATCAGGATATGTGCATGAGGTAAGCCACGCTTTTGGAATTCTATGGTGTGAAGCGCTGGAATGGAAAAATTTTATGTTTTAGTTTCCAAGTATTAAGGGAAAGCTGCAAAATGTTTAGACGTTTACCTGCAATGTGTGGGTTGAAGAATGTTTCACATTCTAGATCTTTTAATAATTCGTCAAGCTTCATTTTGAATACGCGACTTTCGATGTCTGGTNCCCCCCGTATGTCGCCAGATGGTCCTTTATCTCCTTCCAGTTTGGATTTGCCGTCATAGTGATGAATAGGGTTGGATTTCCGTATGCCCGACATATAACCATGGCATCGTGGTATTTCTCGATCATGTATCGCGGGCCCCCCGTGAAACTTGATGGTAGTATTATTCGGGAACCATGCTTCTTAGCTTCAGTGTCGCCCTTACTCACCGCGTCGAAGACATTATTGTACAAATCTGCTCTTAGCCGCACTTGGTTATCTTTAGCCCAGCGTAACCTCTCTTGCTCAACTACGGTGTACGCGTCTACAATATATTGGTGAAATAAGCGGCCAGCCATTATAATTGTCATACCTTCGTTTAGGTGCGTTTGGATTTGATAGGCATAAAAGTCGTGGATACTAATAAATGTCCTCTTTGACTATCCCGCTTGTGTGACGGCATGAGGTATTTCCGTGTGAAATCCATATTCTCCGTATGGGAAGAGAAGAGGGTATTGCAAGCTCATGAAAAGGGGGTGGTCATCTCTTATTTGTTGCAAGTGTGTTGATTGTAGTTGCACAACAACATCTTTGTAACCAGTTGTAGCAGATATATCACCTACTATTAGTCCGACTACCTCCCCAACTTCTGGTAGATCGTAAGTCTTGCCTTTTGTTTTTTGGCCAATTATTCTAATCGAAAGGTTTTCGATATCGTTGGCTTTGAACCTGTCTCTGGCTTTGCGGAAGAATTTGCAAAGACAATTATGCTCGTCAAGCATTTTGATTAGACCTTCAACTATTTCTTCGCGTAATTCCCCTCCGGCTGTCTTCATTGACATCGTGTTTAGGCGATTGCGAACCTCGTTCTCCGTGTCTACAATGTACATTTGTAGATACTTTGGTGGTTGTCCTGCAATTGGAATCAATGATCCGATGCATTGGTAATTTTGTCCATGTATTCTAAAGCACGGTGGTCCATTTCCTGTTGACACAGAGTGATCTATTTTCCCTCCGATGGATGTCATTGCCAGCATTGAATTGTATATACGTAGCAGAGATCGGAACGATGGGTCCTTCATTTGTTGTTTCAAGTAAGCTAGTGGCTCTCTTAGAGGTGGTAGCTTAACACGCCCTTGTTGACAACATATTGTGAAAAGGGGCATGCTCGTTCTACTATCTTCGCCGGTCTTTTCTGAATACCATACTGAGGCGTTACAAAAGGTGCATTGCATTATTGGGTTCTCTTTGGCCATTTTCTCTGTTTTTGGAAGGCTGCATGTCACATTGTGTTGTTTGTAGGCGAGTTGGGAAAATATATTTCAAATATATTGACAGCTAGTAATGTACCTTTGAGGAGTTTCTTTTCTGATTTTGTTAGTTGTTGTTGGCTTGATGACGCCTCGCCTGGTATTCGGTAGATTGATTTTGATTAACTAATTTGTTAATGAAGATCTGGTAATTATTTGATTGAAAACGTACATGACTATTTACTAACCTGTTGATTGTTTCGAACATCTTCTAGACATTATTATTGCGCGTCGCATGCTTCTAGCATTTTTTTGCCGAACTACAAAAAAATAGTAGGTGTTGATTAGTTATAGTAGTTGTATTTTAAGAAGTTATAGTTTTAAGTTTAGAAGATACCTATATCGGAGCACCGATCGCATCCACCTATAATGTTGGAAATTATTAGAATGTTTTGTTTATTGTGTATTTCTTATGGTTTTGGGTTGAGCCGGTTGGGATTATGTGTTTCTCTTTTATTTTTGGATAGGTTATGTTTGGATTTGGGATTTTGTTTAGTTCTGGGGTGAGCGGTGGAGTACTTACAGAGTAGTTGTACTTTGTATGTTATATAGTGTTTGGCTTTCTAAATTGAAGTATTTTTTAAGTAGTAACGTATTAGTTTTAAAGTAAACTTACAGTCGTAGAAAGCGATTTTTCTGGAGGATTTTTTATACAGATTTCTGTAGATGTTCCTGCGATGTAGGAATTCATCATATTAGTTTTAGTAGACTCATTGATGTAGTTTGGGAATTTTTTTTGTTACCTTCTGCGGATGTTATATTTTGCCTTCTTCCTAATGCCTTCTCGTACGCATGTTTAGTGTAGGTCGAAGGATTTGATGTTTTCTTTTTGGACTTGTCTGCGGCATTGCGAGATTTCCAAGTGTTTGTAAACCGAATTGTTATGGCCTTGCTCTGAAGAATTTTTTTCCGTCGAGACCTTGCTTTCTTTGTACGACTTGTAGTGGAAATATTGATCTATAGTCGTTAGAACATTTATTGTCTTTTTATTACTTTTGTAATCAAAGAGTTTCTTCGTGAACTTACATATTTTTGAGCATGTGTTACAACCACCTATATTGCAAATAACGACACAATTAGTTAATTTAGGTTTTGTGTGTATTTAGTTTCTTGACGGTATAGACGACTTACAACTATAATATTTGTGGGTAGACTGGAGATGCTGTTCGGTGTTTATTTCCATACCTGCATTGTTTGTGAATTTAGTATGGACACATGAAAATGTTAATAGCATAAGAGTGGTGTAAACATTTTGGATCACTATGTTCATTTCACATAAATATATTTGGTTTCCCTAGCTTAAGTAAGGCACTTATTGTATTCTTGTTAGACCGGTGTTTTCTTGGATGGAGGAATATTATATATAACAATATGCGGTGATTTATTATTCTAACGTCTCGGTTATTAGGCCCTATTTTACTCTCTTGTTTTGGTAGATAGGGTTTTTGATACCAATTTCTTTTCATTTTTTTGATGTGTTCAAGCCTTTTTGGGAGATTGAGTATCTTTTGGTGACTGTGACTCTTTGGGTGTATGTTTTAATGGTTTATTTATCTCACGTTCTTAATAAGTGCGTAGCAAATTGTGCGTGTACATTCTAGAAGTTTAAAACATCAAATAACTTAGTAATTTATTTTCTCTAGCAATATTACATAATCTTTTATTTTCTAAATTTCAATTCCAATAAATTCATATTTTATAAAATATTTAGGTTTGGTAACTCAAGTAGAAATTCTTGTTTTAATGATGAGGGTGATTTGTCATTTGGTTGGCATAAAAAATATGTGTATGCTTTAAGAAGTTGTTATGACGTTTGAACTATTGAGAACATAATATTTTAATATTTGTAGTTTGACATGTCCGCTATGACCACGCATTGACATTTCTAATTTCTTAGTTTGGCTATGGTTTGGTTTTTAATGTCGGTGGTAATATCAGTGTTGTTTTATAGCATTCCTTTTTTTTGTTTTCGTTGGTTTGGTTGCATTTTATATTAGGCGTAGTCACTTTATGGTATATAAATAGGAGCATATTTACTCATTACGTAAGCTGCGAAGGAGTTATTGAGGCGTATATTCGTATTTAATTAAGCAGTTTTTTTTGGTGTTTATTTTTGGGGTCAGGATATTTGTGTTTTTGTCGATTCAATTTGTTGTATGTATATTGTTTTGTTTCAGAAATTGTACCTACTGTTTATTATATATTATAGTATGTGTCTTTATTATATATTGGTTTTGTTGGTTTACTTTTCGAGGTGCGTTTCGTAGCCTTTGTTTGTTTAGAGACCACATACATAGGGTGGATGTATTTAATATTATATTATGTGTATTTAAAATATATATCATAAATTGGTTTTGTGTGGTTATGTTTTAAAGGGGAATGCGTTGGTTTTGTTTTTTGTTTTTGGAAGAAATCATATCGATACGATTAGCGCGGTGTAATCAGATTTCGACCGCCGAGGGGGAGGGGAAACTAAACATATTTGGACCATATGCCATATGTGCTTGGTTTTGTTTTGTTTACACTGTTTAAAACACACATACAGTTCTATATGTTTTGCACTTTGTTTTCTTCATATCTTTCAGGTAGCAGCTACTAAGAATAAAGATTTAGTAATTTGGATTGTGCTTTAAGGTCATGGTACAATATAATAGTTTTTTGTATTACATGTTTTTAATTATGGTAGTCATTGTATTTCTTATCAGTTTGAATAAGTCTTTTTGGGCATTGCAGTATATTTGAGTTTGGTTTTATATGGTTTCTTGGTCTATGGTAGCTTCGTTTTTCCTTTGGGAGAAGATGTTTATCATCTTCTGTGGTTTCTAAAACACTTTTCTTTGGGTTCACTTGTTTGGTTTTGGGTTGTTCGCTTCTAGGAGTATATTTACTCGGAAGGTAAGGTTTGGAGTAGTAATCGTAGCGTATCTAATATTCCTATTAAATTTGAAGTTGGGTTTTTTTGGGTGGTTTTTGTGTGGCCATGTGATTTGGGTTTTTTTGAACTAAATTTGTTGTAAGTATAGATTGTTTGGTTTCACTAATTGTACGTACCGTTTATTTGAGGCGTAGGTTTTTTCCCTTTAGTTAATATTTGTTGCCGGTATATTGGTTAAGCTATTATATATGTTTTGTTATATGTTTCTAATATATGTGATACGATGTTTTTTAGTCAATCTAGGGTGTGTTACATTTGTATAAGATTAATCACAATAATTTAGTCGCTTATTTCATTTTTTTTTTGAAAGGAATATTTGTATCGATGAACTAAGCATGAGAAGCTGACTAATGCTTTTATTTAATAGTTATCTTTTGATTCACTTTAGTATTCAATTTATTTAGATATTGTTTTAAAATTCTTGTAGGTATAAACAATGTGGCTAGAAAATATTAGAGGATGTAAAATATAATAAATTATTGGTAGGGTTCATATTAATAAATTTTGTTAATATAATCTTTTATAGAATCATACATCTATATTAAAATAATTTTAAAATATATTCTATATAAGAAATTCAGACTCATGTTATATTATAATACATTTTAATAAACATAAAAAGATAGAAGTATAATATGATGAGAAATGAAGGTTTAAACATCTCTTTATCTAAATTTAAATATATTCTAAAACTATTGAGATAGACTTAATTTAATCGCAAGATCTACATTATTCTCCACTTTTTAATTGAATATTTTTTAATTGATTGCAAAACAATTTGAATGGGGTTGAAATATTTATTGTATATATTTTAAGGGGAAACAACATGCGTAGAAAATATTACGGTTCGTATTATTCAATATTTTTTTGGTCTTAAACGTATTATGAAATTTGGTTATGGGTTGCGAAAAAAATTTTCTTTCTGAAATACATTTTATTCTGAGTAATATGTGAGGTTACCTGGTATATCCGGTGTAGGCGTTGATGCTCGTTTCCTCTTATGGCCACTTGTACTTGCCATTTGTTTTTGGTTTTCAATTTTTGGTTGAGATTATTTTGGTGTGTTTCACCTTAGGTTTCTCTTTTTCGAAAGGTTCTGCTTTTAAAGAGGGTACATTTTGTGGCGAAGATGTTTTTTTTATATTTGTCGGATTCTATTGTTTATTTCCCTTTAATGGGCGGTCAACCATAGAGTAAATGTATTAATTAGATTCTCTATTTTGTTTGATTTGATGTTTAACGTCGGTAGTCATTAATATTTGTTTCTAAAGTTTTCCTTCTTGCTGGGTATAAGAAACGAAAACGTATTAATTGTGAATATTTACGTATACTTCTTGTCTTGTGTATAAAGGTAGTAATTTAAAGGTTAATAACAATTTGTTGACCAGCTTAGTAACGAGTTCGGTTTGGTTTTGTGTTGTTTGGTTTGAACAGACCGGTGGACCACACTACATTTGACGTTATTTTAACCGCCTTTTCTATGCAATGCATTAATTATATGTTTTGTATTCTTTGACATGTTTTATAACTACAGTTTGTTATTGTTTTGTTTGTTTTATTTAATTCGGTTACTTCGTTATGGTCCATGCGAAGCTTTTTATTATTCCCCCTTCGTTATGCTTATTTAATAAATGAATACACATAGTTGAGGAGTTTATGAAAACGATTCCGGTTCATCTCTAAGAAAGTGTTTTCTAAACCGATCTTTGTTGCCTCCTCAACACCTTTCTTTTGAATTCACGGATAGGTTTTAGGCATCTTTTGAAGTAGGTCCGTGTGCCATAGCTTTGGTCAAGGAATAGGCGTTGTGCGAAGGATTTTGGATTAACGTTTGTCACCAACATCACCTTCCCCTTTAATCTTTTGTTGAACCCAATTTCTCTGATAGTGTGTGATTATCCCCCCATAAGTTAAGTGTAGCCATCGTTCCCCTAAAATTTGTGTGATATATTTGGAGATGTAAGCATTGTTTGTGTTGGGAAAATAGTATATACGAATGAAATATTTCTTTCCCATTGTTTTGTTTTACCTTCCAATCTTTAGTCTTATAATTATGTGCTTGTGATCTGAGAAACGGTCTTCTAGTCCAACTCCTTGGACCAAATGAATTTGGCCGACCACATCTGCGTTGTTTGTTATGTTAAATGGATGTCATGTTAAAAAGAGTTATTGAATTGTTGTTACCTATGAGTCTGTCGTTTGTTCCGGCAAGACCTTCAATTTGTTTATCCGAATGTATCCAGAACTTGTGTTCTGCTATTCTTATTGCCGCTGACTCAATCGGTTGAAATTTTGTTGTCTCTATAAATTTAAGTGTACACATATTGTTTGTGAGCTTGAAGCTTCGGTTGTTTTCGTCCGCGTAAAATTCAGAGATCTCATATATTGACCCCTCTTTTAGCTTCCCACAATGTGTTTCAAGAGTTGTTGAGTTCATGAAACCTTCGATCCTTTCACCCTGTTTTAGCATATAATTGAGTTAACCAATTAAGTAATTACATATAAGTGTGCTGTGATTTGTTGGGGAAGCTTACGTTTGGGTGCACCATGAGAATGCTCATTTCTTTTGTTGTGTCTTTAGCGCCACAATCCTTTATCTCCCATAACCGGAAGATGCGGACTATAATCGGGTTGTTGCAGAATCCAACTGTTGAGGGGAATAGAAAGGCATGCGGTGCATTAGCTTGGGCATTCATGGTTTGAGATCCTTTTTGAATATACGTCTTCTTTGAATGCTTAGAGTTTGTGAATTTATAGACCATTGTTTTTTTTTTCACAGGGTCGTTTCTCTAGGTTCAGACCGTTTCTGATATTGTATCCTTTTTTTGCCTTAGTGGTTTAAGCCTTTGAGATATTGTATTTACTGTAATTATTTGATGATCCCATGTTTTGTGGGATAGCTTAACAACTACGATTTTGAAGAGATTCACCTATCGTTTTGTTTCTTTGTTTTTGTTTATTTCATTTGAGTCGTGAATATAAATTATGGAATCATACATGTTGAGTGTGTATTTTGTTGGCTTCGAAAACCTTTTTCGTTTGAGGTATGGTTTGGCAGCTCTCTGATTATGTTTTTGAGTTTTGAATATAACTATCTGGTTTTTCTATTTTGTTGAGTACCTTGAGTGTCTATACTGGAATAGTTTCCGAGAATGTAAATCAATCTTACTTCTCTTTCTCGTTTTTTCCCTTTGGATTGTGTCCCGAACGCGCTTCGTTCGTTCCCGATTAGCTACCTCTCTTCAAGTTTGGTTTAAGAATATGATGTATTTGTGTTTGTTGCTAAATTGACATAACCGCGAGGGGAGTTGCTACGCTTCTGCTTACGCTCCACCCCCGACCGTGTATTGGTTCTCTGGCCTTTGCGGTTTTCCTATGGTTAGGGTCTTCATTTGGTGTCGGAGCAATGGTGCTTCTGAGCTCTGTTTGATTGTTGGTTAAGTTAGGAGTGTATATACTTTGGATGTTGCTGTTGAGCTCAGATGTGAAACCGATGAAGCTATTAGGGGTTCCTTTGCTAGCGAGGTTAATTATTTCTTTGTCTTTCTCAGCTGGGAAGTCATAAAACACAATAACTTGTCCGCCATAGAATAGAGTCAACGGTGCAGTTTGAGCTTGTGGCTTCACAGATATGTTGAAGAAAACTACCATGATTTAGTCTCAAGACATAAAGTGATAAGTTGTTACTTTTAATACATAATAAAGAGTATGTTCTTTTGACCAACATACTTAGTAGAACTCTCTGTCATTTTCAAGTCATCGTCGTTTGGGAGAGACAAAGATGAGGAAGAGTAGCTTGATTGTTGAGGAAACAATCTCTTAGTTTGTCAGTGATACCTGTTAGTTTCCTTTGTAATCTATTTGTTTGGGTGGGTTTGGCCACAAAGATTTGTTGGAAGGAAATAAACTTAGTTAATAATAATTCAAGTGGTAGTAGTTGTGTGTTTTGTTGCAACAAAAGAGTTGTAAGAGGGAAGCACACTCTGGTTTTTATAAACTAAAACAAAGACAGGGTAAAGTCGGATAAGATGGTCGACTTATGCGGAGAGGCAGTAGCCTTAGGTTGGATCTTGAATTGTGGGAAGTAGCTTCAAAGGCATACGCGTGGTTTCTTTCCAGCTTGTTTAGTTTCAGGTCCTTCATCCTCTTTGCTTGGAGTGGTCTCCTCAGTCATGTTGTTCACTATGAATATTTGCCTTGTCGCTGTTAGGTTGTACTTTGTGATCTGGATCAGGAACTTCCAAGAGCTGCCTATAATTGTCTTCAGAATGTGTGGTGTTGTCCCATTAATGCCCTCATCGCCTTCAGCTTGAAGAACATCTGTTGCTGTCTTTCCCAAGATCTTGGTTCCTTCACTGTCAAAGATGACAAATGTAGCTATCTCCCCTTCTTTGTCACGAACTGTGACTTCGAACCTGTACCTACAGTAATTGAGATGTATATTTTAATACATTCTGTCTGTTAAACTGTTTACGGGCTAAGCAAAACTTTAAATTCTCATGTGATGTCACTGTGTGTAATTATATATTACCAATACACTTCTTGACTATACACTTGTAGGCGTTTCTAGAATTAAGAGTGGACCATAAATGTATCTACTAATGTTAAAGCGTTTTGTGGCTTACTTGGTGATCCCTATATTGTTGGTTTTGTTGCAGCTGTTGCAGTACAGGGAATTGCCGCTCTTTCCTAGCTGGGCATTGCATGTCGAGCAGGATATGTAGTTCCATTTCTGCCCTTCTGGTACACCTACAATTGTGTCGTGGACATAGAAGTCGGCCTTTTTGAATGTCTGCGCATGTAGAAGCTGTCTGTTGTTTTATTTTAGAGGAAAAGAAAGGTGTTTTAAAGCTTTCTGCTCAATAGATTACCTCTGGGTCTGCTGTTTGCAAGAACTGATGTAGCTCATCAATTGTCGCTGTCTCTATCTTGGTCACAGCGGAAGTGGAGGCATTGATAATCGGCATCCCTGGAGATCCAGCGCGTACCCTGTTGACATGAAAGTTTGGTTTGTGTGGGTACTGTATTTTGTCGTGCAAGT
The DNA here is from genome assembly GCA_900406275.1 of Anastatica hierochuntica. NCBI lineage: Eukaryota > Viridiplantae > Streptophyta > Magnoliopsida > Brassicales > Brassicaceae > Anastatica > Anastatica hierochuntica. Next base: position 7,744 of record OVAN01005503.1, on the reverse strand, counting down.
AAGATATAGCTACAAAACTCACCATTCCAAAAACTCTTTACTTTCCGACATGTCCCTGTCAAAGAATACCCGGCTGGATGCAGTTGTCTTGACGCATGCTACACCTGCAATTTGGTGTCACTAATTTTAGTTGCTTTGTAATGTTCGATACAATAATCTAATTGAACAATGTGTTGTTGTTTTTGCTGCCTCCAAGGGTTCTCGCATTCACTGTTGTGAGGAGCATGACAGTGGGTTTGTTGTCCTCTTCTTCCCAACGTTGGCGGACCTGTCCTGCGATGTTGTTCCACAGATATGCTCGCATAGTTTCCCCACTGCCAATATAGATGGAAATCATTATAGAGAAGCTTGAATAAAATCACAGACCTGTAATATTAGCTTTTCAGATCACTAACACATCAGGTGTAGATCAGGCTTTGAATGGGTTTCAAATGAGTTAATAAGATTCTGTAGGGATGTGTTTTGATAGTATTATTTTAGACACATATTAGGTTACTAACGTAATATTTGTTAGGAGTAATTGACACACATATCAGGACTTTAATTGACGCATATATCAGGACTCGAAGCTACGTAAGTCACCGTAGAAGAGCACTAATTTATGATTGCTCTTGGACCACTCACTTTAAAAGCTATTAGTTAGTTGTTAATGCTAATTAACCATACAGCTCGTTACCTATACCTACTGTTAGTTATATCTACGCGTAAACATGGCATGTTTTTAACAATGTAAATTTATCATCTTTTTAGCAGAATATAGATGTAATATTCACCACATTACATTTCTTCTTACCTTGTGATCTAGACCTATATGTGATCTACCAAAAAAGGGTAGGAGAATTAGTTTTCTTACTCCTTTAGCCGGAGATGCACAGTGACGCAATCCTTTGAGATCCCTGTGTCAGCACTGTCTCATACACCATTGATGAGCACAACTTCGCCAAGGATGTCTGTTTGTAAAATGTGTGTTAGAGGAGCAGGATGTAGACAAAGGTTTGGTAAAGAGTTTATATTAATGTTATTACCGTAGAGGTCCTCATCTTTGTCCACAATGGCAGAAAACACTTCTCTAAGATGGATTCTGAACCTCTGCTTCGGGATCCCTATCCTAGTGTCTGGAACTTCGACAACGGAGGTCTAGTCTGTGAAGATGATAATGCGTTTGTGGTCCGCGACCTTGAATCGATCACGTGCAGGCTTTAACATGAACCGCCGGATGATGTATGTTTTCCCGTCATGAATCATATCCACAAATCGTGGGAGCCGGCTAACTGGGATGAATCCCTGGACCGCAGTGGACTGCGAATAGAATGTGCGAAGCATCAGTTCGTTAGTGAGAGTTCAATAATCAGCAGGTGTATAGTTTAAAGATACAACAGATACATTCGACATAGAGGTTACCTGAGAATCAAGGAGGAGAAGTTCTTGTCCCATCAGGAGCTGTCCTTTCCTGAAGTTCTGCGCCTTCCAAGAGTGGATCACTCTGATTGCTACCTCTTCATTGCAGAAGATACTGTTTGTCTCCTCAAGAACAGCTAATGTACGGTTCTCCGACGGTAGAGCCATACCAGCGTGAAGAGTGATGTGGTGACAAAGCTCCGTTGAGGCAATATTAGGTTGGCTTTGAAGGGAGGGGCAGCTGAGAAGAGGAGTGGTGTACGTTTTTTGGCAGGTGAGGGCGTCGATATATATAGAGCATGGCGTCGTAGAGGGGAAGAGGAGGTGAGGTTGTATTTCATTTATTGGCTAAGCAATTACAACAATTCAAGGAGGCAGTTACATGAGAGGTGTGAAGAAACTCGGGAAGGTGAAAGGAGGGTAGCGAAGTTGTGGCGGAGGAGGGCTCGGTTCACTGGAGAGTGGGCGCGATGAAGAGTTGAGGAGGTAAGCTCTGTTGCCTTAATTGCCCAAGCAATTAGAGCCATTGAAGGCGTCAGATACAGACAGGATGGGATAGTGGGGAAGATGGAAGGAGAGGACGCAAGCTGCGGCGGAGGAGGGTTTCACCAGTGTTGCGGCTAGGGTTGGGCAACCTGTTGGGGCCTTTGCAGATAATGGGCCTCCTCAACTCGTGAATGTAGCCCAATAGGGTTCTGTTATGGGGTCGGGTTTCTTATTTGTGGGTTTGACACTATTAGCTTTGGTTTAGGCATCGGATCCAATTGGGAAATGCTTCTCATCTCTAGTACGAAGACAACACAGCGTTTGTCATCTCTAGTACAAAGACAACAGAGCGTGTAATTCTCAGACGGCATGTTGTGCAAAGCTGACGTGTCGCGAGGGGGGGCTCTTCCTTGGAGTTGACGTGGAGGGAAGGAGAGGGCTTTATTAACTACTTTTTAATAGTTAGATTAGATTAGATTAGATTAGATTAGACTAGGGGATGGTTCCGCGCTACGCGCGGACTTGTGGTTGAATTTTTACACTATATTATTTAAAAGGTGAATTTTTTAGATAACAAGGAAAAAAATTGCTGAAGTTTTAAAAATGATAAAAATATGCTAATATTATATAGGAAAATTTTACAAAATTACCTCCACTCTGTGAAGGAGATATCAAAAGGGGGGATTTTAGACCTAATTTACTCAAACTGGAAAATATATATTATATTTTTTGTCAAAAATTTATATATTAAATTAGAGTTATTAAATTAATATTAGAGTTATTTATAGTTAGAGTTTGGGGGATGGGTAAAAAAAAGTATATATTAAATTAGAGTTATTTTTAATTTGATAGTTATGCATAATTGTGGTTCAAGTACATGAAAAACTTTGGAATTGATTAAATATGAAAATAGAGATTTAATGTGTTAAAAAATAACCAAAGACTCTATAATATTTACGTTTTAAAATTGAATTCCGAGTAAAATTAGAGTGTATTTTTATTATATTTAAGTAATTTTTAATAATGACTCTAATTTTCTTCGATAATAAAAATGTTATTTTACAGTATAGTAATAGAACTTAACAAAATTACAAATTTTAGAAAATAGTTGTAGCTTTTTTCTTTAAAAATACCAAATCAGATTTGGAAGCAAAATTTTTTATTTAAGGATGACATAAAACGAAAGTAATCATGTCTAATAGACTTAACCGTAATCGAAAGTAATTATGTCTAATAGACTTAACCGTAGCTCTTATGTCTTTAAAATGTTAAAGTATGATATGAAATCAAATGTAAAAGATATACAAAAAAAATTGTTGAGCACAAAAACAAAACAACATCATTATTTTGCATTATTCTCTACACGTTTAAGCGGATTGTAAAAAATTGATGATATGCATAGTTGTTCATCTAGATATGTATTTACTAAATTTTGAATCTTTGCAAATTAGTTTGCTCAACTGTACTTGCTTTTATTAGATTATCATAAAATAAATATAATAAAATATGGTGAATTTTTACATGAAAATGACAGAAAGCTCTTTCAAATGAAGTGATGCTTGTGTTTTTTTTATAAATAATATATTCTATTTTTTAATAGTATATTATTACTTAATTAATCAACATCATATTGTTAACCTGAAAGTTGATTTACTAAAATAAAAAATAAAATCATAATAAAATATAATAATACTTATATAGGGAAAATTGAATCATAATTAAGAAATAATGATTTAAATATGGAAAATCAAATTAGCAAACTAATACAATCATCCCATATAAAATTGATATTTGCAAGTCCAACGATTAACCTGAATTAAGGTACGAAAGTAGGCATGAGCGTTCGGTTACCCGTTCGGTTTCGGTTCGGTTCTTTCGGTTTCCCAAAAATTGGAACCATTTGGTTCCTAAAGTATTTCGGTTTCGGTTCGGTTTTGGGTTCGGTTCCGTTTGAATTAAGTAACTATTCGAGTATTAATGTTCGGATATTTTCGAGTATTTTCGGATATTTTCGGTATTTTTGGATATTTTCGGATATTTTTGGGTATATTTTCGGGTATTTCGGATATTTTCGGGTATTTTTAGATATTTTTGGTTATTTCGGTTATCCGTTCGGTTTCGGTTCAGTTCCGGTTTTTTCGGTTCTCAAAAGTTGGAACCATTCGGTTATTTTTCAACTACGGTTCGGTTCCGGTTCGGTTATTTTTTGGTTCTTTCAGTTCGGTTTTTCGGTTCCGGTTATTTTGCCCAGACCTATACGAAAGTGTTAATCCTCAATGCATTTCCCATTTTTTTTCTTTGGTCAAACGTTTGTTATTTGTCTTTTGCTGTTTTATGAAGTATATATTTAAAGTAGTGGCATTGAACCTCTAATCTTAATAAAAAAAAATTAGATCATGCATTACAAATAATATGGTCCAATTTACTAATTTAAACAATTCATAATAATACTTTGCCTATAAGTTGAAAACCAATGAAATCACAATTACATATACATTAATATGATTATTAGATCATGTATATGGTCTAACCCAAAAAAGAAACTAAAAATCAATGAAAATATAATTGAATCTCAAATTACCAATTCGATTATACAAACGTTGATTTCCTATCCATATATACATACATCTATCTGCTTATTATTAAATAAGATTATAAATATATACAAACTACATTCATTATAAGATTTTAAATTATCTTGGGTTACGAAATTAAAAAACATAAGGAAATTCTATTTTGTTGTAAGTAGTCGATGTTTTAAGATGGGCTAAAAGCAAAATAATATAATATAAGAGATGTTTTTTTTAATGGGCTACAACTTTTTTTTTGTGCGTGTGTAGTGTTTTTTTGTTGTTTTTTTTGGTCTTATTGAATTTTCTATTAAAATATTATAGGCAATTTCTAAAACCAATTTATAGTTATGTATTTGTTTCGTATGAAATCTTGGAGGTTCGACTGATTTTCATTTTTTTCAAGGATGTAACTTGGAGTTTTAGATAAATAAAAAACTATCAGAACCAAAAAATTTTATAAATTAATTATTGGTTTTTCTTTGGTATTTGGTTATAATTTCCTTATCTTTTTTACATCATTAGAACTTTTGCATAATCATCTCTTTACGTCGAGTCTTAACCAAAATTTAAAAGAGGGAAAATAAGTCCATGTTATAGTTTGAGCATTTGCGGTTTGGATCCGCCATTGCTTTGTGATGCAAACGGCATTCGTCTCTGCTCCTTGACTTGAACCTCCTCTTCTTACCACATAACATTCATTGCACCCAACAAACTCATCTCTGTGGTTTATTTTTTGTACTTTGTGATCTAGTTGATCTATTGTATTTCTTTGACGCTTTGTTGAAGAATTTGAGCATTATTGGCTTTGATAATGGAACCTTTTCACCTCCAGTGATAACCCACACATTTTTTTTCCATTTCCTAGTCGTTTCTCTACCTGAATGCTTCTTGAATGAAGCCGGTGTTATCTAGTCTACACAATCATACTATTCAAAACTGTTTCAAGTCAGTTCACTTTATCATAGAGAGCTCCACATATGCATATCAAGGAAGCGATGGTATTGCAATGAAGTTGCATCAACGATTGACATCAAGGGTATTACCACTAAGTGAAAGATATCAAATATCATATGTCAATGAAGCAATCACATGAAGAATTGATAGTGCTCAAATAAACTTCTTGACAGGGAATAAGCATAAACCCTTCGAAGCATCTTTCGGTCTATTTTCTGAATCTTACTCTAATATTTAAACTCCAAATTATTGTATTATTAAATCTACAGAGCATTTTATTGGAATTATAAATAGGATTTCTTTATAAACATAAGATTTAATATTTCGATAATGAGAAAAACCACTTACAATGAAACTTGTCCACATATTGATCTCGTTGACAAATTCGACAGATTTCCAAAATATATTAGCTCAAAATCTAATAGAGCCAAAAGTATACTTTCATGCAGTTCTTTGAACTGACCTTTTAAATTTCAAATACTTTTACAATGTCACACTGTTCTTTGTATACTCGCTTAGTTGTATCAAGAGGTTTATGGAGATCACCTTGGAGCTTGTCGTTGCCACCTGCAAGCTAGGCACACAATAAAAGTACGGTTAACAGTTTCATATCTTTAATAAAGAACTGGCTATTTAATTTCTAGAAGTCAATCAAGATTTTTNGAAGTCAATCAAGATTTTCTGAACACCCACATCCACAAACTAATTCTTCAACTTTTATTGCTTAAAAGTGCAATCTTGCTCGAGTACTTGAACATTTGTTAGGAAGCCTGAGCCTTTTCACCTAGTCCATATATTCTTGGCTCTCTCCTGGAAATAGAAAACTAAGACTTCAGGCTTAATATCCTAATCGAAACTCTACCAAACCAAGATTCCATAAAAGAAACTCAAATCTATTAAGCAAAAATATATAGTCAAGTATACTTCAATAACCTTACTCACCACTCACCACTCACCACTCACCACAGAGAGTACAAAATAAAACAGTCATATAAGCCATAAATAAGAGTGGATCAACGTAAGTCGCCGTCCGTTTGGCAAAGAAAAGTGATATAATTCTTTACAGCGAAGAGAGAAGTGCAGAAGGAGAAGCGTGCTTCCATTTTGGAACCCACTCTTTTGTCAGAGAAAACCAAATCCCTTTAAACCCATAGAAACTCCATCTATATCACCGATGAGGGAAAAAACTCCGATATTCCGTGAAGTTAGAGCTAACTGACACACCGAATTAAATAAAATGAACGGAGAGTCTGAAAGCGGTGATTTGAAGCCGAAAGAAGAAGGGAATCGACGAAGTTAATGTGAAAAGTTGTAGTCTACTGTCGATGATTGTTCCCGATTTCATGAGAAGTTGAATGAAATTGAACACAGATCCAGAAGAGAGGGAGATAAGGATTGTTAGTTGGACCTATCTTTTCCACTGTAAATTGATGAGCATTGAGTAGAGACAAAGTTGAGATTGATACGGGAATTTAAGAAAACTAATTTGAGAAATTGAAGGATTTGAGGCGGAGGTTACATAATTGTATAAGACTCTTCTTTATGCATATTTAAAGCCCTCAAAGGGAAGAAACGAAGAGGCATAAACGTTTACATAATTTTGATGATGTAGTCTTTTTTTATTTGGATGGATGGCTTTTAGGTTTAGATGGATAGATGAGATGACGTGGCAAACTTAGAAACTAGGCTTAGGAGCTACAAATAGCTCTTTTTAATTAGTTAGACTAGAACTATGTCCGCGCTACGCGCGGATTTGTGTTTCTAGTATTGTTTTGTGATTTGTTCTTGTTGTTTTATTTAGATGGTTTGGATATGTCTTTAAGGTTTAGAGTTATTTTATTCGCTTCAATTGTGACATTGCTTGATTTTATTTTTCCACATAGTGTTGTTTTAAACAATTATATCGGTTTTTTATAGAATATAACATTGAGAAGTTAACTAATGTGAATATGAATGTAGTAGCAATTGATGGAAACTTAGAGGACAGTAAGCCAAATTCGCAAGAGAAATCTTTAATAATTAGAAGGAACAAACAAAGATTAGTTAGAATTGGAGTTAAAAGTCCAACTTACATGAGGACATAAGTTGGAGATTATCACGTGTTCTGCGCAAATTTGTTTGTATAGAGGCAGATTTGTAGGAAATCTTCAGCTTGGTGCAAGTGAGGACCATTCGTCTGGGTAATATGATACAACAGATGAAACAAAAAGATTTGTCCGTTGAAGAATTGTTCTTGCAATTGTTTTTTTAAAATTTGTAATAGCAATAATAATAATTCAGAGGATAAAAAAATAATTTCTAGTTTAGTATTTATTTTATATAATACTCAATTA